>PVIC010041360.1:0-16267 GCA_004025085.1 Thryonomys swinderianus
GCACACACAGGCGAATGAGACCACGTGCTAGCAGAATAAGTTCCTGTCAGCAGCTCAGCTGTCCTGGAGGTCTCCATCCTGCAGGCACCATGTAGACACTGTGGACCCTTCTGTGCCTGATGATTGTTCTCCTAGGCGAGGGTCCTTGTCTCTCTAATTGTTTACAGGGGCTGGTTGTGGGAAAATAAAGTCTTACTGTGATCTCTGTTGTCCTCTGGTGCCCTGTCTGATGCAACATTTCAGGAGTCAGGACCCAGCCTGGTGAAGCCATCGCAGACCCTGTCCCTCACCTGCAGTGTCACCAGGGGGCTCTTTCAGTAGCTACTGGTGTGAATGGATCTGGGTGCCTACTGGGAAAGTTCCACGGAAGATGGGGAACATATATGGACGTTCATGGGCACCAACTACAACCCAGCTTTCCAGAGCCACATCTCCATCACTGCTGACAAAACAAAGAACCAGCTCTGTCTGCAGCTGAGCTCTGTGACCACCAAGGACACGGTCCTGTATTACTGTGCAGAAGACAGAGAAGAGACATCAGTGGGAGCCCAGACAAAAACAAACAAACAAACAAACAAAAACACCAAAAAACAAAAAACAAAAAAACAAAAAAAACTTCCTCTAATGGCACATGACCAGGAGGGGGCGTCCATGACCACCAAGTTCGGAGTTCAACTCCAGGGACCAAAGCAAACAAGGTTTACTTCACTTTTCAGAGATTAGGGTAACCTGCACTATTCATTAAGCCATTTCTGGCTGTGTCATTAATATTCCGTGAAATCTGTCATTTCAGTATTTACACTGATCAGTACCACTTTTGCTACTCTTGATCCTAGAACTGCTCTCTATCATTGGGTTTGAAAAAAACTTCCTCTCACCAATTTACCAGTATGGCTCTACTCATCCGTAAGAGTACTCACTGTGTCTGCAGTTGTGTATCTAATGTGAACCCCATGTTTACACACCTGAAGATCTGTCGCTGCCACCAACCTTTTTCTCTCCCTTTTTCTCTTCCTGCATAGTTGCAGCCAGGGCAGCCCAGGCTCTCAGTGCGACCCTTGGACTCTTTCCTGACCTCCCTTCCATCCACATATATGGCAGGAGACCCGCGGTGTGTTCCAGGTCATAAACATACTCAAGGGGAGCAGCTTCTGAGTACCTCTAAAGTGCTGTCGATCTAAAGGTTGGCTGAACTGACTCCTCTTGAAAGCTATATTCAGATCCAACTTTCCTGCCTGTTTCACATCCTGGAATCTTCCCATCTTTCCTTACCATGTGATTCCTACTCTGTACTCAAATCCCATCACTGTACTCTCAGCTCTCAACACCTCGTCTTTGCTCTGGCTTTGACATTACTTTTCCATACCTATAAGGGTGTAGATCTTTGATACAACCACCCAGAAAGACCCTGTTGTCTTGATCATGTCACACAGAGAAGGATTCTATGGATGGGGATGTGGACACTGGGATTCTGACTCAACTGGCTCAGCTTCTGTCTCCACTCACCCTCATGCCCTTCCAAACACAGCATCCTACATGTAGAAGATACTATTTAACAGCAGCCTTAGCAAAATATGAGCATATGACATTCATGTAACATATTTTTTGGTCTCCTTTATTGTTTGTTATTACTATACAGTAATTGATATGATGACGTTAATCATAGAGCGTTTTCTTCCTAGAGATGTTAAAAACATTTAATATTTTTTCTTACCTGGTTTTGAAGCGTGATGTGATTTCTTCTTTGTGAGTTTGCATATTTCATTACCTATAATACTCATGCATACTCTCACTTTAACACATCAGAAAGGTGTTCCTAATTAAGCATTTTTTCAGTTGTTGATTCTTTTCTAGCAGTTCATAGTTGACACATTTACTGAAGAAAGACACTTGAGGAATCAGGAGAGATCTTTGTTAATATGAAGATAGGAAAAATTGGTGACTCAATAATGTGATTTCCATCAGCCTCAAGATCTCTGAACAGAAGTTTGTTCTTTTTATGAACCTCTTCTTACATCTACATGGCCCACTTTCAATGAAGTCTCCCTGGGAGTGTAGCGAGCAGAATTTAAACAAAACAGAGCAGCAGGTATGTGGCAGGGTGAGTATAGATCCCTGAAGGACACTCCTTTGGTGACATAACAGAAGTTGTCATGGCTACTTGGGTATATTCCATAAAGAAAATAGTTACCTAGATAATCAGTAGCTACCTAGTAACACAGTTAACTCACTGTTATCTGACAGCATATTGAATCCATAGCTGCCTGATTCCATTTTCTCTCTCTTTACAATATTGGAAATTTCAGAAAGAAACTTTGTGCACATCCTGTAAAGAATCCCCTCTTGTTTGGGCTTTGTGCTGTCTACAAAGCCTTTTCTTAATACATGGTTTCTAACTACAAGCCATCATTATGGACTCAGTGCTACTCAGTCAGCAAGCAGCACACAGAGAGCCCTTACTTCTCAGGTCCAGGGACCTTGTGCTTCTCATGGCCTTCAGCTGTGACATCTTCACATGGCATTGCTGCTCTTCACAGTGGGTTAAACACTTGACCCACTTTATGGGCCACAGTGGCTCAGATTTTGTTTCTACCATATCCAGGTCTTGTTGTGAATATTTCCCACTGTGTTTAATGTCTGAAATGAACTTAGAATGTCTAAAATTGTGAGCCATAAGTTCATAGAGGCATTAACTAGCCATAATGTTTCACTGCTCTCTACACATACTTAAGGACTTCTTTCTGTGTTCATTGAATGAAATTTTATTTGACAATAAAGACTTAAATTAACTTGTAAAGAGCACATTTACTCAGGTGGAGACCTCAGCTTCATTCCCACAGCTAAATAGCTGAGTGAATTAACCCACTGGAGAAGAGGCTCTGAGAGGGACATCACCTCCCAGAGGCCCCACTTTCAAGTAGCTCTAATTGAGAGCTGCACCCCCAGCATGTAGAATGTGGGAGACAACTCAAACCATTTAAGCTGGTGACAGGAGCACTTCTAGGGCTGGAGATTTAACTAAGTGGTTCCAGCATCTGCCTAGCAAATGCAAGGTCCCTGGTTTGATCCCCAGTAATCACATGCTGTACCCGGTGTGGTGACTCATGACCACCAGCAATCAGTATCACATACCACAGTGCCAGGCATGGTGGCTTACGCCTGTAATCCCAGCACTTGGGAAGCAGAGACAAGAGGATTGTTGTGAGTTCGAGGCTTTGCTGGCTAGCTCAAGGCCAGCCTGACCTACAAAGTGAGACCATTTCTCAAAAAAAAGAACAGTTCTAGTAGATAGAATGTGACAACATTTATGAAATTAATAAACTAAATAAAGATGTGCAGAGAATTTTGACAGAAGATGAGACACAGAGAAACAGAGCTGACATAGTATTTTCTCTGCAGAAGAAGCTGAGAAAGGAAATAGACTTTAGAGACCTTAGTTTAGCAGCACCCTGTGGGGCCCAGGCTGGTTTATTCTGTCTCCTTGTTCTGTGATAAGTGCAGGAGAGAAGTGTCCAATTATGTAGAGTGAGGCACAGTGGTTATAACAGACACTCATTCAAAGAGGAAAAGAAGCACATAGACAGGATGCCTTTCTTCTCTGTTCTTTGCTCAGTTCCTCAAAACATAACAGCTTTTCCTGACCAGGGCAATTGCACCAGCTGCTCTTATCTTTCCTCCTGGCCCTCTAGATCTGACTGCATGTTCATCTCCCTGCAAGTCTGATCCATCAGAGACACTTTCTTCACTTCCATGTCAGTGTCTCCCTGTTTCCTCGTTCAGGAATATTAACCAGTAGTTGAACGTTCTTTCTGTCTTCTCCTGCCAATGTTATGGTTGGTCAGGAAACCAGACTGTTCAATTCGAGCCCTCACTGAGTTCAGAGTTGTCTCACAGCACTTATCTTTGGAATTTCACCAAAAAAAAAAAAAAAAAAGGAACAGGTGTATGAAAGGAGGATAATGGGCAGCACCCCAGCTGAATTTGAGGGTCCAGTATCTGTGTTCATTTCATGTTGGCATCATCAATACTTGTGGAGCAGTTGGGAGCAGAAGCTACTGTAGGTGCAGCACCAGCAGCTCTAGCCTAGATGCACCCTCTGCACCCTGCAGACCTGGGCCCGTGCCCTCACCCAGGGATGGGAGTGTCCTGCACAAGGCCATCTGCCAAAGGCTGCATTGGACATGATGTAGGGAAGAGCTGGGATCCACCATCCGTGGAGTAGCTCAGACTGCTGCTCTGTGGCATCATATCCGAGTGCAGATCTTTCTCTGCTTACATGAGGTCTACACCTTCTTCCAGAGGAAGTGGGTCAGGTCCTCATGTGGATCCACTCACATTTGTTCTGTGCCTTGAACAGAGTTGTGAGACATACACAGTCTTACTTGAAAATTCCACTGAGGGCAGGCTGTGAATTTTGTAGTTACTCATTGTCCTTTACCTCATCCCACACATGGTGAGTTGTCCAGCATGTCTTCAGTGGATGAATCCATTGTGAGGCCATGGCTGACTGGACACCTAGGAGGTAAGGTTTAGTGTGATGAAGTAGGTCAAGAGGGCTTGACCTCCTGAATTATATCTGATATTCAGCTTTTCCTTTCTGCCTTTTTTGTCCATGTGTCTTTCTTCATTTCTTTTTCTGTATCTGTCTTTGTCTTTCATGGAGAGGGCCTTTTCATTATCAGTGCAGAGTGAGGGAAGGAAGAAACAGCAGGATTTGGGTTTGGTCACTGGAAGGGATTCACCCAGCAGAGCATTAGGACAGGGGTAACAACATTCTCAGACCCAGACAGTAAAGGACAAGTAACCTCTTGACTTTCCTTCGGAGCCTGCACCTCAGGACAAAGGCTCCAGCCTTGCACCCCGCGCTGGACTGCGCCCCTCCCAGGAGAGAACCCTCCTCAGATGCAGGGCCCTTACACTGTCTTTGCCAGGTTTTAGTTCCCTCTCCTGGTGCTCTTCCCACACCAACAGGGGTTAGACAGCCCTGCTCAGCATGGGCTCCTTATCCACACTGACATCTGCCCGCTGCCAGGCACCACTGGAGATCAGAGCTCAGGCCATAACTAGTCAGACCCTCTCTCAGGAATACTGACATCTGAGGGTCCTTTCCAGGTGTGGTGACTGATTTGCTGAGCTATTGGCTTAATTTTGGTGTTGCTGTTGTTTGCAACTTTACCTAGCTGACTCTGGATGAACTTTTGGATAATTTATGATAAAATCTATAGTGCTGTAAAGTTTTCACAGTATTAATTTTTCATCAATGAAAAGCCTTAACCTTTTTCCAAGTGAGACCCACACCTGCCTTCCTTCTCTCCAGTCCTCTGTGCCATCCTGTCAGCACTGAACCTGTAGCTTTCACTGGTGTGAAACAAGGGGGAGGGGCACTTGGACCCTGGCAAAGCTCAGGCACTGCTAAAGTGACACTGCATATCCAGAATGTGTGACCCCAGAGGGGGAAATGACATCTACAAGCAGCCCCTCCTGCTACAAGGACTCAGTTGATGAGAAGAAGAAGGGGAATGAGCAACAGGAAGCAGAACCACTGCCCAGACCAGGCCCTGAGCACCGAGGCTGTGCCTGGAGTGGGAATTTTATTAGCTGCTGTCACATTTAAACTCCAGGCAGAGTGCTACAGGGTGAACCTCAGTGAAGCCAGGTCAAAACCCTGAGCACCGGCCACTTCCCTCTCAAGCAGAGATGGACAGAGGTCACAGTGCCTTGTCTGAGTCCAGGAACACAAGTCTGGTGGTGACTTAGACAACCGAGGTGTTTTGTGACAATCACAAGGTGTCATTGTGTAGGGGCTGAATGTGACGTCAACTAACCTGGAAGGGGAGTTGGTAGGCATCCCATCCGTTGATGCTCACTGGGGAGGGGAAGGCAGAGGAGGCTGCTGTCTCCACTGAACATGCTCAGCCTTTGCTTTTGTATTTGAATACAGAGAAACAGTTCCCACGTTTTCAGTTCCCTTCACGTAGTTTCCCATGTGTTACTCCAAATCAGTTTCAGGGGATCAATATTTCTCTTCAATCATTTCTTTCTGTTATTCGGAATTTTGATGTTGTCACTATAAATAACAAATTCTGAAGGCACTGAACATTTTTCTATGCTCAATTTATATAGTTTTTGGTTTGTCCTGAGTTTATAACAGTTTTTTTTCATTTTACATTTTCTTTGGAGAGTTGCTAGGCATTCCAGCTCCCATCAAATACAGAGATGTTTTCCCAAATGCTGTGTGAAATGCATCTTGGAATGCCTTCTGCGTGGCCCTGAATGATGGGTGTTCTCTACCCCTCTCAGGAACAGAACCTGCTCTTGTCCCACGTCAGCTCCAGCTATTGGTCCATCAGATCCTCTGTGTGATTCTTCTCTGGCCCTTGGGTTTCCTCGCGTGCACCTGTAGATCAGCAGCAGACATAGGAGCTCTGTGGCCTGTATGTCTCAGAGCAAATACTTCGCATACCCCCAGTGACATAACTGTTGATGACAGGAGAAAAATTCCACAATCCAATCAAAATCAGCAGAAAAATTCCATGTCTTCCAAGTCATGATTATTTTCCCACATAGTCATTCTCTTTAAACACAAGGTGACCACTGTGCATATTGCATCTCGGGAGCAGACATGAACCTCTCCCTTGGTTTCACAGTGTCTCCAAGTGCCGCTGACCATCCAAGAGAAGACTTAACATTGTGGCTGGGTTGTCCTCCTGTCTCTCTGTGTTTCTGGTGTATAAGGAAGTGGTTTCAACAGGGACTCTCTTGCCTTCCTTCCTTCATAATCATTATTTTGGGAGAAAAGAAAACTTCTGATTTCTTCTAAAGAAATAATCATGGAAAGAGCCTCAGAGACTGTAAAATAGGTACCTAATGATCTGAGTGACTTGTCTAAATTAATTTCATGGGACAAGTTGGACACACACATTCAAAGGAGACATGAAGAGAAATCACCAATTTTTATAGAAGAAACACAAATGCACTTTATTCAAATAGAATGTGATGCTGCCACATTGGCCGTAAATATATAGGTGTCTAAATGCACAGATGATCTGGGCAATAAAGGAAACAGAACATACATACACGCACCCTGTCATACACATTCTCTAGAAGATACTGCATCTCCAGAGACCTTTCAGAACAAAGAGAACGAGGTTCAGAGCCTCCTGACTCATCCATAGGCATCAGAAACATGCAAATACAATCATAATGAGATTTAGATTCAAAATATCCTGGTGACTAGTACCCAAACCATAAATTAGCAAAAGGCATCAGCATTTTGGGCAAAACAGAATCATGCACTGTTATAGGATGTAAAATAACAAAAATACTATAATAATGTGTTAATTCCTCAAAATCTGTTACATTTTTTTGCAATATGACTCAAGAATTCCACTCTTGTTTCTTAGTGTCAAAATAGGATATTTATTTTTAAATGATTTTATTGATATATTTTACATAAAGATTTTGATCAAGTCAACATTGAGAATTTCTACCGACACATAACACAACTCAACTCTTTTTTTCCATTCCCTTGATCTTCTTACATCTCCTGACCATACCATACCATATATATATACATATATATATGTATATATATATGTATATATATATAATTATTTCACTTATGAGTATGTCCTCAAGGTGTATATGTGTGTGTGTGTATATATATATGTATATGTATATATATATATATAATTTGTTTCCTTTTTACCATCAAATTTTTTTCTTTCCTTTTTTTTTTTTTTTTGACAAAGGGTTTCACTTTGCAATTCAGGCTGTCCCTGAGTTCACTATGTAGTCCAGGCAAGCCTCAAACTCAGCAATCCTCCTGCCTCTGCCTCACAAGCTGGGATTATAGGTTTAATCCACCAAACCCAGTATTTGTGGTATGTGTTACTGATTGCCAATGGGTGTGAGTCACACACCCAGTATTATTGTTGTGGTTACTGGGGATCAAACCATGGAACTTGCTCTTGCTAGGCAGGCACTGGAGTCACTGAGCTAAATCTCTTGTTCTTTCTTTCCCTTTTTAACTCACCCCTACTCCCCTTTTTCCTTTGAAATATTTTATTACTATTTCACAATACTGATCATACATTGTAGCACTCATTTACACCTTAAGTTTCTTATGTCACAGAAAAGGTATAAATAGGTCACATCTGTGATCTATTTATTTCATTTATGAATATGTCCTCAAGGTATATTCATTTGAATATAAATGACTCAAAATTATTATTCTTTATTGAAGTGTAATATTCCATTTTATTTTTTTTTTAAAAACATCTTCTTCATCTGGGGAGAAAACAACCTTTCTCCACTGTTGGTGGAATGTAGACTGGTGCAACCACTGGAAAAGATTACTGTGAAGATTCCTCAAAAAACTAGAATTGCAGGTCCCATTTGACCCTACTATTTCCATGCTATATATATATATGAAAGAATTAAATGACTCATATCACAGGGACATATGCGTGCCCATGTTTATAGCAACTCAGTTTCAGATAGCTATATCTTGGAAACAGCCGAAATGCCTATCAACAAGAGACTGGATAAAAAATTGCACTTCTAGTATATACTCAGAGTGGCACAGAGCTGACCTACTGGTCTTTCAATGGGGGGGGGGAACAGTTTACTTGGAAATAAAATTATTTTCAACAAGTGTTAGAAAATCACTCACAGTAACAATGCAAACACACAGGAATAGAAAACTCTATTACTTCCCCTCTCAATTACTTCAAGAGGGTCTACAGACCTAAATGCAGGGGCCTAATGTATCAATTCTAGAATCAAGTGGGGAAGAACCTCTATGTTTATTTTGATGCTCTTTTTTTTTTTTCTTTTTGGAGACAGGGTCTCGCTTTGTAGTTCAGGCTGGCCCTGAGCTCACTATGGTGCCCAGGCAAGCCACCGTGAACTCAGCAATCCTCCTGTCTTTGCCTCCTGAGTGCTGGGATTACAGGCGTGAGCCACCACGTCTGGCATTGTGGTATGCGGTGTTGATTGTTGGTGGGCGTGTCTCCACGCCCAGCATTCTATGTGGTTACCGGGGATCAAACTCAGGTCCTTGGGCTTGCGAGGCAGGCGCCAGAACCACTGAGCTAACCCTCCGGCCCTATTTTGATGTTCTTTAATATTCACATGCTGTCCCAATGAAGCATTTGGGGAAGAAGAAAATTCATAACTACAGCTGACTTATGATTAAAATGTGATGTTCGCAGGTCTCTCTCTGGAAATGAAAAGCAACACAAGACATATCTGATGGGGAGTTTTTGTCTGATATCAAAATTCACCAATAATTTGGGCCAGAGATTTAGCTCCGTGGTTCTGGCACCTGCATCGTAAGTGCAAGGCCCTAAATTCGATCCTGGTAACCACATACAATGCCAGGCGTGGTGGCTCACGCCTGTAATCCCAGCACTCAGGAGGCAGAGATAGGAGGATTGCTGAGTTTGAGGCTTGCCTGGGCAACATAGTGAGCTCAGGGCCAGCCTGAACTACAAAGCGAGACTGTCACAAAAAAAAAAAAATACCAATAATTAAACAAACTAAATAAACAGGTAAAATATTTGGATGATACATGACTAAAGAGATACACAAATGACAAAGAAATTGTTGAAAACTCAATTTCCATCATTTGTAGTTTGGGATCAGCAAGGCAAACAACAACCAGAAGCCATGATACATAGCACCGTGGATCGAATCCTACAGTGGAAACACGCAGCTGCTGATGGCCTGAGTTGAAGGATCTCGCTCTTGGCAGGTGGGAGACAACATGGTCAGCAGCACACGGGGCAGTCAGTAGGCAGCATTTGCAAAGACAGCCTTACTGTCCAGTACAGCACAGGGAACATGCAACACTAGTTGTTTATTGAATAAACTGAGTAAAAAATAATACTCATTGGAAAATAATTGACATGTGAATTTTCATAGCTTTATCATTTATATCTGCTTCTTTATTAAAAGAAAGATGTCATTCATTAGGTGAGTGGTTAAACATGCTCAGGTAAAAACAAAGAGTATAATATTTTTCATAATTATTTTTGTCTTTTTGAAAGTAATGTCCTTCTGCTCTCTGGAACATCAAATAGTATTAGGAGGTCTGTTATATATTCAGCTGTATTAAAGTTTCATAAAGGCTTTTATTCCCATCTCTTTCTTCCTATGACATTTTGTTCTCATTTTATTAATTGATATGATTCTCACTGTCTATAAATATTTGAAAATATGAATAGAAGAATATATGTATATAACAAGGATTTTTTAACTCCCGCTTCCTGAAAATTCTTTCAATTCATTTCTTTATTTTTCTGTCATCTGGGAGTTGGATGGGAGATTTTCTTTTAAGGAATTATAGAACTGGAAGTTTGTTTGTATTTGGGAGCAATTTCACACAGGCTGTGCTGAGAACACTTGCTTGTTTTCAGAGGGTGATCTGTGGGGTGATCTTGACTGCAACTGGCCTTTTAATTTGGGACCCATTTTTCAGAAGAGACATCCTGTTCCATTCTTGTGCTGGTCACTGTGTGTAAAATCTATTTTTCCCGACTATACTTCTTGGAGCTCTCTGCAGAACACTCCTGCACTGCATGGACATCAGGGTCTCCATCCTCCTGTGCACATCTTTTCTTGACTGTCAGTAACATTCACACTCCCGCATGCAAGTCACTGTAACCCACACCCTCTGCCTGTGATCACTGGCCCTCACCTGTCCTGTATTTCACTTCACTATTCTCAGACAGGAGTTGTTTGTGGAAAGGTACGACTAATATTTTGATCTTACCAAGAGATGCAAGAGTCTGATTCTTCCTATCTATTTTTTAGAGGAAGACACTGGAGAGGAAATTAGGAGGAAAGTTAAAGATCTGTCTCTGACAAATGCTGACAGCAAGAGTCCTGGCAAGTGGGGCCAAGGAGAGACTGCATCACCACCATGCACAAGACCTCCATGAAGAGTCTCCAGAAAATACAATTAAAGCCATGCCACATTGGGCTGAAAAGACACGAGTGAAAGCATTAATATTTTCTATACAATCACCAAGTGCAAGATCAACACATACGAAGTCAGAGAAAAAATAAAACAAAACAAAAGAGCTCAGCAAGGGGGGCAATCTCAGACCAGTAGCACCATGTACAGCAGCCCCCACTGCCCAGCACTAGGTCACAGGAATATGACTGTCACCTTGATTCAACCTCTTATACCACCAGACACACAGACATGCAAATTGCTCTGGGTGATGTCAGAAGAAATCTCTGTCACCAGAAGGAGTGTGAAGTCTCCATGCTGCAGGTACCAAGTAGATGCTGTGGAGCCTTCTCTGTCTGGTGGCAGCTCCTCTGGGTGAGGGTCTTGGGGTCCCTAGTTGTTTATAGGGCCTGGGAATGGGAAGGACAGACTTACCATGACTGCTGTTGTCCTCAGGTGTCCTGTTTGATCTGACACTTTGGGAGTCAGGACCCAGCCTGGTGAAGCCATCACAGACCCTGTCCTTCATCTACACTGTCACAGGGGAATCTGTCAGTAGTTACAACTGGGGTTGGATATGCCAGTCCCTCGGGAAAGGTCCATAGTAGATGGGAGAAGTAAATGGTGGATCAGGGAGCACATACTACAACTCAGCTTTCCAGGGCCTCATCTCCATCACTGCTGACAAAGCCAAGAACCAGTTCTCGCTGCAGCTGAGCTCCGTGACCACTGAGGACTCAGGCGTGTATTACTGTGCAACACACACCGTGAAAGGACATCAGTGAAGAACCCTGACAAAAACCTCCCTGCAGGGACACTCGTGACCATCAGTTGGTACCCATGGCCACAAGTTCAGAGTTCAACTCCAAGAACAAATACACAGTATGCCTAGGGAAGTCCTTTCACAGTCTCCTGTGACACTTTCTACTTTATCTTAGATTCTTTCAGGGCTGATACTCAGTTACACACAAGAATCACTCTTCACCTTTAGCTACTTATGTGTCTATGGAGCATGTTTTCACTGGGCTAAACAAACAAGTTTCTCGTCAACACCCTGCCTGCTCTGCTCTGGACTCATCGATACAACTCCTCACTCTGCATCTACACATGGAAATTTATACAGTGAACACATTTACATGTAGGAAATTCACCTCTCAGGAGAGGCCTCTTCCTGACCTGCAGTGGTTAGGGCATCCCAGCCCCGCAGTGAGGCCCAGGGAATCTTCCCTGACGTCTCTTTCATTCTCACATCCACACATATGGCAGGAGACCTGCACTGTGTTCTAAGGCAGAGAAGCATTCACAAGGAGACACATTCAGTACACCTGAGATTTTATTGCTCTAAAGCAAGATGTTAGCTGAGCTGGCTGCTCCTGAAAGCTTCACAGAGATCCTGTGTTCCTACCTTTTCCAGCTTCTAGGAGCTGCCTGTCTTCCTTAGCAGGTTCCCCTCCTCCATCTTCAAAGCACATCACTGTAACCTTTGCTCTCACAAACACCTCACCTTCCCCTGGCCCTGACTCTCCCACTTTCCAACTATAAGGACACTTGGGATGACACTGAGGCTACTCAGGTAATGCAAAATCACATCTTCCCACCAACACCTTGACTTAGCCACACAGACCATGTCCCTCTTGCCAAGATCAGGTCACAGAGTGACTGGCACTAGTGATGAGCATTAGACAATTGGAACCATGCTGCTAAGAGCACCTTGCTGCTGTGTCTGTCCTTCAGGAAAGTTCCTGAGCAGTTTCCCCTTCTGCTGCATAATCTCTTCACTAATTTTATGGTGTCCTCACCTTTCATAAAACAGCATTTAACAGATGTGCGATGACACTGAAATGTATGAAACTTTCATGTGTCTTAGTTGCTTTTCTCTCATTGCTAAGACAAAACACTTTACACCCAAAGTTTAGTGGAGAAAGATGTATCTAGTTTACAGTTTGTAGAAGTTTCGTTGTATAATTATCTGGGTCCAGGGCAGGGTGGTGTGACAGACAGGACTTGCAGAGGAGAAACAGTTCATGAAGGTCACAAAAGCAACAAGGATGTTAAACAATGTCTTTCTATCATTTTGCCTTATTCAGAAGGCTTGGAGTGGGGAGCACTAATGCCCTGAATCCTTGTTCCCTGATAGATAATGCCACTTCCGCAAAAGTTTATGACCATATGTGGCTTTGGGGTACATCTAGACATGAACTATAACAACCACCCAGTGCTTTGTAGGAAGATACTTTTAGATGTCAAGAGTGTATCCTGAAAAACCAGCAAAATTTTAAACCTGTACTCAAGTAGACAAGTAACATAATCATTGGTTATTGTTAATAACTATCATGTTTGTACATAATGGGTTGTGACTTACTCTAAATGTTTGATGCTGCACTATTAAAGTCATCATAGTACAGTGACACGTGTTTGTACTAGCACAGATCACAATAGCTCTCTATGTATATATGTTTGTGTGTGTGTACACATCATGATCACACACAGTATCGAGAATTTGTACCAGTATATTACACAATTTAATTTTCATTTTTCCTCTTCCCCTACCCATCCTACAACCCACACCCCCTATATACATATACTTTGTTCCCATTTTTATTACCATATTGTTTCTTCCTCTTGTTACTATTATCTTTTTCAAAATATCTACCATATATTCATTTACAACATCAGTTTCTCATACCAGAGAAAAGATACAATATTTTACAGATCTGTGACCTATTTATTTCACTCATGAGTATGTCCTGAAGGTATGTCCATTTGAGTATAAAAAATGATAAAAACGGTATGGTACTGGCAAAATAACAGACCTGTGGACCAATGGAATAGATTAGAAGATCCAGGAATCAACTTCAGATACACTAAGCCACCTCATCTTTGATAAAATAGCCAAATATCTTCAATGGAGGAAAGATAGACTCTTTAATAAATGGTGCTGGAAAAACTGGGCTTTAACTTGCCAAAGACTAAAGCTAGATCTATCTCTTTCACCATGTGCTAAACTAAGATCCAAGTTAATTAGAGTCCTAAATATTAAAACAAACCATAAACCTTCTGCAAATTTAATTTGTTCTTAGGAGAATGCATAGATCTGAGACCATTTAAATGAGAAAAATAACTCAGACCTAGAGGTTAAATATTGCATGGTCTAGTATGAGAGACTCAAATTTGAAACAATTCGGAGGGTAAAAGCTTGTAAAGGAAGTGGAAGCTCCCTCTAGAGAAACATGAGCAAATCTGGGGCAAGAGGGAAAAGGGAAGGGATGCAAAAGTGAAGAAGATGAGATATGTGATATTTCACAAATACTAATAACATGGACTTTTAAAAATTGAAAAAGAATGTTACCTAACATAGATGGGAAAATAAATTTGGACAGATTCTCAGCTGAAAATGATGCACCATAACATGAAAAGCAAATGAAATATATCCACAGCATAAAACAGAAAACAGGATTTTTCATGCTACAGTATAGTATAAATGTGGACAATTAAGAACAGTACACCAGGATGCATTACATGATAACTCTTCATGTAATGTGTTGAAAGTTTAACATTTCTAATCATAAAATTGATTTCTAATTACAAAATGTGAGAAGATACAGGACACAGGTACAATACAAAACCACTGGGAAAGAAAACTTACAGAATTTGGAAATTGTCATCCAGCCATGTTGCAAATAATACACACATTTGAGAAAGAAAATCTTTTGATGTGTACATAAGATAGGGGATTAGCATGGGGAGGAAGAAGCCAGCTACTGCCCATCATGGAAATGGGAGGATGAGCCAAAATTTAACTCAGAGGCTGCCAGAATTCCAGAGTGAGGGCCTGTGACAGCCAAAAAGTGTCACACACGGCTGAGGGAACCTCTTTGTCAGACACTGACATAGACAAATCCAGTTACAGGCAGCTTTTGAATCCATTCAAGAGTGAAGAAATTTCACGGAAGGGAATTTCACCCAGTATATGTAGGAATCTTCTGAATTGTGATGAACATTTATTTTTATCCCTGTTGATAATCCAAGGAGAAGCTATTTGAGAAGCAAACATGGTTTGAATGATTATAGAATCAATTAGGGAGCTATGGTTATAGGGTATGCATTTTTTAAAAAAAAGTACACGATGTAAGGGTGCATAGATAAACACATAAACAATAGGATTGATTAATAGATTATATTGTTTTCCTAACCCAACAAAAATACTTTGGGGACAAAATAAGTTAGAGTGATGAGATCTTTTTCTTTTTCTGAACAACCTGCTTCCCCTAAGCTGACCTAGGATGGCCTCACAGATAACCAAAAGGCATCACTCCAGCGTGACCGTGAGGTCCACATAGTGACACATCCCCGAAGCACAGGTGACACTGGGATGAGGAAAATCAACAGTGCACTTTAACGCAGGAAAGAGGCTCCACGATTTCACTCTGCTTGTCCAGCTCTGTCCTGGAGACCTTGGGGAGGAGCTGAGTCTGGTGATGAGGAGCCAAGCACAGACCCTGGGCTCCCTTCCAGCAGCTGTGATCTCCTCACACAGAGTCACTGTTCCCTCAGCTTTTGAGACTGAAGGGGTTATAGGTCTTTGACCCACAAACCAGATCTATGGAAAGTAGCTGAGAGGTCCTTAGAACATGTTTTCTCCCTGTTGACCCATATGTTCAATTCTCTGCTGCCATTCAGAAGTCTGCAGTTGGTCCCTCTCTTCTGTGGCCTGAGATGTGTGGGAACATGATCCTGTGGGGGATGAAATAGCTTCCGCACATCTGGTACCTCTCACATTTAGATGACAACAGATTGTTTGTGAAAGTACCTTATGCTATTTATTACAACTTGCTGAGTAGAACTCATTTTACAGAAATAATTTCTTTATGCTGTATTGAATGTTTTTTATGACATAAATTCATTTCATACACTCATCAAAATTTAGGTTAGTATCACACTTGATGTTCTCACACATAAATGCAGCCAGAGTGAGGCACGTCCATCACAGCTGAGCATCTCTGAGGCAGCGGTGGAAACACCAGAGTCACTGGTCATGACTGCGCGTGTCCTTCTTTGCCCGTCCTCTCTCCTCACCCTCTCCTCTCTGATTCCGAGAGAACTGAGCATGTGCCACAGCCTAATCTCACTGATCTGATTCATGATTTGTACTTTGGCAATGAAAACTCTCAGTAACGAGAGCAATGTATACAGCAAGGCTTCATAACACACACAGAGATGCACAACTATGGCACAAAGCAGAAAATTACAAGATAGCAAAGTCAGGAAAAGTGACCAAACTCCACAGTCAGGGAGCTCAGCATAGAC
>PVIC010041361.1:0-16256 GCA_004025085.1 Thryonomys swinderianus
ACCACTGAGCTAACCCTTCGGCCCTATAAAGAGTATTTTAATGAAACTCTATTTCTCAAAATTAGAAACCATTCATATTTTGGTATATTTCCTTCCAATATTTGTGAAAGAAAAAAACACTACAGCCAAAGTTCTGTTGAACGAATCAACATGGCACCAACCTCTAATGAGTTGTAATGGAGCCTTTCAAAGCAGTTAAATACTTCTGTATATAGTTCTTATAAGTTGTATTACATGGCATATATCATTAGTAATTATGCTTTTCAACGCAACATTGCTTTTTTTTTTTTTTGAGACAGGGTCTCACTTTGTAGTTCAGGCTGGCTCTGAGCTCACTATGTAGCCCAGGCAAGCCTGGAACTCAGCAATCCGCCTGTCTCTGCCTCCTGAGATTACAGGTGTGCACCACCACACCCGGCACTGTGGAATGTGGTATTGATGGCTGGTGGGCGTGAGTCTCCACGCCCAGCATTGTATGTGGTTTCCGGGGATCGAACTCAGAACCTTGTGCTTGTGAGGCAGGTGCCGGAACCTCTGAGCTAACCCTCCGGCCCTCAACATTGCTTTTTGAGTTGGAGACATACAGATACACATGGATGTCACTCACTTCTTGTAGAGGTGGTGTTATGAGCTTAGTTGTGTCCCCAACTCTCTCCCTAAATTTGTATGTTAAAATCCTAACCCCGAGCCGAAGGGTTAGCTCAGTGGTTCTGGCACCTGCCTCCCAAGCGCAAGGTCCCGAGTTCGATCCCCAGTAACCACATACAATGCTGGGCGTGGAGACTCACGCCCACCAGCCATCAATACCACATACCACAATGCTGGGTGTGGTGGCTCACACCTGTCATCCCAGCACTCGGGAGGCAGAGGCAGGAGGATTGCTGAGTTCGAAGCTTGCCTGGGCTACAGAGTGAGCTCAGAGCCAGCCTGAACTACAAAGCGAGACCCTGTCTCAAAAGAAAAAAAAAAAATCCTAACCCCTAGTAACTCAGAAAGTGCCTTTTGTTTAGAGATAAGGTCTTTAAAGAGGTAACTAGGCTAAAATAAGGTCATGATGGCTGGGCGCTAACCCATTATCCAGTATGACAAGCCAAGGAGAGAGTCCTCAGAAGAAACTTCCCTTACTGATAACTTGACTTTGAATTCTAGCCTCCCAAACCATGACAAAATAGGTTTTTGTTGTTGAAGCCACTTAGTTTATGAGACGTTAAGGCAATCCCAACAAGCTAGCATAAGTGGTGAAGTTTTGCACAGAACGCAAAGGCTACAGTTTTTATAGTCATTCTGCACATGGTGGACATTTATACTGAAACCAAATAGAAATAAGCAACTTTTCAGGTGTCTCCTATGCACATGCCTGGTACTATCCTTAGGAATGAAATAGTTATATTTACATTCTCAAATAACAAATTGCTCTCTAAAATGTCTGTAGCAATCTACATTCTCAATAACAGTAAATGAAAGTACCAGCTCTCCCATAGTTGAGTCAACATCTTAGTCTCAAACTTAAAACTTTCCACTATTATTGATGAAACAAATCTTGCTGTTTTAACTGCACTCTCCTAATTATGCATGAAGTTATATACTTTTAATACACACATTGCCTAATCTTAGTTTCTCTTCTACACATTATTGGTTCATATCCTTTGCCTGTTTTTCCTCTGGGTTATGTATCTTTTTCTACCTGACTTGTAGGAATTCTCAATAATAATCCTCTCTTTGCTAGATGTTCCGAAAATACTTTCTTCCAGGCCACTACATGTCATTTAATCTTGTTCATGTGTTATCTTGACAAAAGGGTTTTAATTACATACAATCAGATGTACCTCTATTTATAGTTTGTAGTTCTTTTTGCATTGTCTTAAAGAAAACCTTTCTCTCTAAAACCCATGAAGGTGTTTCTTGACATTTTTTCCAATACTTTTAGAGTATTTTCCCTATGCTCAGATTTTTACTATATCTTTAATTTATACCCATAATGGAGAGAAGCAGGAAATGTCTTTCTATTCCTTTCTTTTCTTTCCATTTGAGAATAAATTATCCCAACACCATTTACTGAAATATCAAATACTCTAATCACTAAAAAATACAGTAAAGCACCCGCAAATCATCTCATTTTGAGTAGTGTAATTTCCTGACAAATCCTCCATAATGTATTAGGAGAAAAACGCACCCCTAGGTAAGTAAATAAGCTGACCTAAATGGGGATTTGGACACGGGCCAAGCAAATGCTAGGGGTTGTCTGCCAAAAACTCGTTTTGATATTGGAAGAGCTGACGTTAAGCCCTCCTTCCTGACAGTCACTGGATAGCAGGGCCAGGTGTCTTCAGAGCCATGGTCACACTGTGCCAGGGGCACTTAGGAGATGACTTGTCCTTCCATTGTCCCCACTAAGGAAACTGCCCCCCAGAGCAGCCCTCTGTGGCATCACATGGTGCAGGGTGGTCTCTGAGGACGGGAGACGGGCCGAGGTGTGGAGAAATTAACTTTTCACTGAATTCGCTTTCAGCCTCTATTAACTTCTTTTCACCACAGGCCTGTGTTAGTGATTCAACATGGCAACTGTTTTAAATGCCAAAGAAACCGCCACCCCAAATACTGTTTCCTACTCCAAAACTCACAGACTCACTCGCTCAGTGAACATGGCGGAAGCACCAAGGAGGAGGAGGAGGAGACATGGGGACAGCGAGCTCGGAGTGGGAAAGGGAGGCAGCGGGAAGTCAAAGAACTGAGCGCAAGGGAAGCAGTCTGGCAGGTTATGGGGTGTGGGTGCCCAGTGTAGGGGGCTGCACATGGCATCTGTGGACCATAGCAGGTGCTGAAACTGGAGAGGGAAGGAAGGCTGGGTTATTATTGCCCAGTGGACCTTTCTAAGTTTGGACTGGGGAGCGACTGAAGGGTTTTAAGCAGTACACTGACCTCTTGGGAGCGAGCACTCTGGCCAAAGTGAGTATGGAGACGGGACATGGTTTAGTCGGGAGGACTGCAGAGGAGATGGTGACGGCCACGCGGGGAGCACCTGATACACCGAGCCCAAGCGAGTGGCAGAGAAGCATCCGGGCGGGGCCTGGAGTTCGGGGTTGTGTGCACGAATACATGACCCCTCTCTAAAGCAAGGAGGATGAGATCAAGGGTTTGGGGCTACGGGTGGTGACTTCCACTTGGAAGAAGAGTTGGCTTGAAGTACACGTAAAACAGCCAAGGTAGAAACGCACAGCAGGCAATGGGCCGTTCAGTCTCGGAGCTCAGGAGAGACCTGGGACAGAAGTGCAGACATGGGAGCCGGGCTTGGTGAGAGGAGGACCGGGGGCGGGGGGAGCCCTCGGGAGGACGTGGGCATTGAGGAGCGGAGGGCTCCGGTGGGAAGGAAAGGACCCGTGACGTACAATGAGACGCCGAGTGGAAGAAGAGAGTCAGTAAATAGGAATCAGAGAAAACCAGGGAGAGGGCGAGGGGGGTGGAGTTACCAGCAGGATCCAAGGCTGTGCAGAGAAAGAGCTAAGGACCACAGGACCCAGGAGACTAGCACCCTGCAGGGTGTGGGGGGTGGTGATGAGAGCACTTCCTGGGGGCGTGGGCGGGGCACACGGGGCAGGACCCAGGTTGTAAATAGAGACTGGAGACAGCAGGTGGGGACCTCCCTCCAGGGCCTGCAATGGTGACGGACGGTGGGCTGCCTCCGAACGAGCCGTCTTCAGTGCTCAGATGAGCGATCCAGCAGTGACAGCACCAGCGGTTCCTGAGAGGCGCCGCCCTACTGATTATGCCCAGAGCATGCAGTGAACAGTGCAGGACATAAGCGTTAAACCCATGAGTGGCTTGTTTTGAGATGTGAGTCCAGCCAAACCCCGCACGCTGAGGTCAGAGTAACTCTTACCCAAATTCCACTCCCACAATGAAAATCTTCTTAACCAGGACAAGGTTATTTGCTAACTACAACCCTATATGTATTCTGTCTGTTCTGCTCCTAACTCAAGAATGCTTTGTCTCTTCCTTGGCAAGTCTTCCCTGCATCAGCAACCTGTCCATAACAACTACGCGTCCTCTCCTGTAGCCCCGTTACCCCGGTCTGACATGATCTCATCAATAAACAGCAGTGGCTTGCACAGGCCAGGGTCTTTGCTGGCTGCTCGGCACTGGCCGTCCTGGCTTCCATTTCTTTGTTTCTTTAATTCTGTCTTTGAGTTGTTCTTTCAATCTTGTGCCATAGCATTGAAGGAAGGGGCTCTGATGAATTATCAGTTCCAACCTGTCAATAGAAGCCCCTGGGGAATTTCTGTTTTAATACCTAAACCCAGGCCACAGGTTTAATCAGTCCAGGTTGGAGTCTGGGTAGGGGTGTGTTTGTCAAGCTCCACAAGGGTCTAATGTATATCCATATGATATCCATATGATAGGAACTACTAGTCTACCTAATGCTGTTTTCTCTTTCTTTTTCTTTTTCTTTCTTTCTTTCTTTCTTTCTTTCTTTCTTTCTTTCTTTCTTTCTTTCTTTCTTTCTTTCTTTCTTTCTTTCTTTCTTTTTCCTTTCCTTTCTTTCTTTTTCTTTCTCTCTCTTTTTTTCTCTCTTTCTATCCCCCCTCTCTTTCTTTCTTTCTCTCTTTCTTTTTTTCTGCTGGGGATTGAACCCAGGATCTCGCCCTTGGCAAACACTCTATACCTAAGCTACATGCCTAGCCTTCATTTTGTTTTTTGAAACAGTTCTCACTAAATTGCCCAAGCTGGCCTCAGATTTGCAGTCCTCCTACCTCAGTCTCCTGTGGGTATCACAGATGTACACATCACCACGACTGACAGTTATTTCCTATTTTGAGCAATGAAAGATTGAACTAGCTGACTCTGGGAGAAATCAGGTGATTTTCACATTGGTCTATATGTCCGGACATACGGGAAAGCTTAGTAAAGCTAAGTCACATGAGTCTGTGCAGACTCAGATCGTCCCCACAGGGACAGGCCCTGAAACTGGGGGAACAGCAAAGACACAGTGTGACAGGGAGGGAAATAATACTGAGCTTTCCCAGAACACTAGAGAACTGTCCCCCAAATCATTCTGTGTCTTTACTCACCAAACATCCTTCTAATGGTTGAGATTTGGTGACTTTTAAAGATTATATATTATGTATTTCAAAATCTGAAAGGAATACATAACAGGACAGAAGAACTTAAAAACACGACAGAGGTAACGTCCTCCCCTCTAAGCCACCTCCGCCCGCAGCCGCATCCCCAAGCCAACCGCTTGATTATTTCTGTTTTTGTTTCCTCCAGCGGTTACCTCTATAACCTCAAATAATACTCCGGAGGGACATGGGGTCTCTTTGGCAACTTGCTTTCAAGTTCACCTCCTTTCCCTGCCCGGCCCTCCTTCGCCCCTTTTCTCACAGACGTTGTTCCCTAAAACACTCGCCCAAAGACATTTGCCTCGAAGTCTGTTTGCCAAGGAACTGACCCTCTGACCGTACTTTTACTTCATACCCAGAACGCTCCTGTAAGCCCACGCCCAACACAGGGTGGAGAGCTTCCCAGGGCTGGGGGCTGCCGCGCCAGGTGGTGTTTCAGGACAGACGAGAGGAAGGGCAGGATGCAGGCCCGGGGGCAGGCGGGGCTGGGATGCCAGCCGGGGAGGGATGAGGGCGGGGACTGAGCTCAGAATGGGGCTTAGAGGCGGCCACAGGGAGGTACAGACTGGGACTCCGCCTGCGGGATGGGGGTAGGAGTGGAAGGTGGCGGTGGTGGCGGCGCCTGAATTTGCCTGGGAAGAAGAGCGCGCTCTTCGCGAATCCTGTATCTCCTTCATCATACATGTTCCCAGAGCCCCAGGCAAGACCTGATCAAAAGAAAACATGAATTTGGCCCAGAGATTTAGCTCAGCGGTTGTGGTGCCTGCCTAGCAAGCACAAGGTCCGTGGTTCCATCCCTAGTAACCACATACAACAATACTGAGCGTGGTGACTCACGCCCACCAGCAATCAGTACCACATACCACAGTGCCTGGCGTGGTGGCTCACGCCTGTCATCCCAGCACTCCGGAGGCAGAGACAGGAGGATTGCTGACTTCGAGGCTTGCCTGGGCTACACACAGTGAGCTCAGGGCCAGCCTGAACTACAAAGAAAGATCCTGTCTCAAAATTTAAAAAAAGAAAGAAGAGAAAACATGAACCTGAACAGAAAGAGCAACAATAACAATGTTATGGATTAAAGAGATTGTGAATGTTCGCTGCAACACATATCATGTTGCATTCCTGTCCATTTAAACTAGAGTTCATTTATGAGAATCTATGATATGAAGAAGAGGCTGGGAAGGGAAGCCAGCCTCCTGAGGCCCATATTAGTAATGGAATTCCTTGTCAGGTTAGTTAAATTTAAGGGCAGCTTCATTTGGAATGTTAGAAAAAGCCAAATAATAACACATTACACAAGATAGAAATGTATCTGCTGGATAGAAGGTGAGTGTGGACGTGAGCAGAGACGGTCCCGGTCACTTAGCAGTCATCAGGAAGTCGGGCCACTGAGCACAAGGCTCGCCTCCTGGTCTCAATGGCTGCTCATGTTCCAGCCTTTGCATTTTCACCAGCGGAAGGAGGACAGGGGAAGAGGCCTCGGTGAGCTGCAGAGGAGCTTGGGGTCCGGCTGTCCAGCTAAAACTTGTGAGTCTCAATACCAGGACAGAAAGGAAGAACAAGGACAAGTGGGCATCAGTGGCAGCTACTAGATCCATCTTCCCCGACCTCTGATGCCCTGAGCACCTATGCCCTTTCTCCGTCCACTCAGCCCCACTCTGGTGCCAACCGACAGCCACACAGACTCACCAATGAGTCGAGTCAGTGTCTATGGTCACTGCTGTGGGTCTGCTGCCTGGCTGTTCTGTATCAGCAGCCAGAGAACCAGGCTTCTGCCTCAGTTTCCCTACTAGGCCTCCCCCACAGGGATGGGCAGTGTAGATCTTGCTGATGCCCTCTCTGGAGAGAGGAGAAGAGACAGAAACAGAGGAATCTCGCCTCTGTCTCTGCCTCTGTCTCTGTCTCTGTCTCTGTCTCATCTGTCTCTCCTCTAGGCCTTCAGTCTCTCAGACACAGGCCAGAGACCGTTACTGATGGGCCAAATCGCAGCACGAGGCCACAGAGCTCTGTGAGGACCCCCTGCCTGGACTTCCCCATACGTTGCTCAATCTACATCAGAACCTGACAGGCATTACCATCCCCAAAGTGATGAAAACGACCAAAATCTTTTCTTTCCCCTCTCACGGACTGATTTTTTTAAAGCCATTATTTTAGGAGCTGGTTTTAATCAGAAAATGAAAAGTTAAATCCCACAGGAGAACGAACGCCCTCAGAGTTTAGGTCGCCAGCCCTGAGAGGGTCAGGCCCTCCCAGCTCGTGGTGTGCACAGCTGCCTTTGTTCCCTCTCTGCCCCCTGGGTGACGCTGGCATCTGCCTTGACCCTTGGCTTCTACATCTGCAGACCTGTCCTCAGGTGGTACCTGCCTTTCAGGGTTTATGGAAGATTACAGAAGATTAACTGAGACCCTCCTGTGATGTTACCTGTCATTGTTATCATCGTGAATTACAAATGCTATTAGCTATTATTATACCATTTTAGTTATTTTAACTATGGATAAATTAACGATGTTTTTGTCTTGGTAGTATCAAGGATTGAATCTAGGGCCTTCTCATCAAACTACATGACCAGCCCTTAGTTAGTTTTAATTTGGAGTCAGGGTCTTGCTAAGTTTCCCAAGCTGGGCTTGAACTTGGAACCTTCTGCCTCAGCCAACCAGAGTGCTGGGATTATAGGCATATACCACATGGCAGGGAGGCTGTTTTCTTATAATATACTGAGCCAATGCTGGCAAATAGATTTTCCAAACCTATCAATTCAGAAATCAGTTTAGCAGCCCACTTTGCAGACCGCACTGTGACCTTACATCCTGGAGCAGTACCTCGGGGGCTAAGCAAGGACAGACTCCTCCTGTCCTCCTGCCTTACACATGGATTTTTTTTTTTTTTTTTTTTGAGACAGTGTCTCGCTTTGTAGTTCAGGCTGGCCCTAAACTCATTATGTAGCCCAGGCAAACTGCTGCGAACTCAGCAATCTTCCTGTCTCTGCCTCCTGAGTGCTGGGATTACAGGCGTGAGCCACCACACCCGGCACTGTGATGTGTGGTATTGATTGCTGGTGGATGTGAGTCACCATGCCCAGCAGTGTATGTGGTTACCAGGGATCGAACTCAGGACCTTGAGTTTGAGAGGCAGGCACCAGAACCACTGAGCTAAATCTCCGGCACTGCTTAGCTATTTCTTGAGCCTCAGTCACTATTTTTTGATCTACAGACAGCTAAAAATTCTCTATTTATAAGTACTGTGCCTGATAGCAGTTATTAAGTTTGAACTTAAGAAGATGGAATACTCACTCATTATTTTTGTCCCTTCTGGAGATATTTTGGTTTTTAAATTTTATTTATTTATTTATTTATTTATTTTGAGACAGGGTCTTGCTTTGTAGTTCAGGCTGGCCCTAAACTCATTATGTAGCCCAGGCAAGCTGCTGCGAACTCAGCCATCCTCCTGTCTCTGCCTCCCAAGTGCTGGGATTACAGGTGTGAGCCAACACGTCCGGCATTGTGGTATGCGGTGTTGATTGTTGGTGGGCGTGTCTCCATGCCCAGCATTATATGTGGTTACCGGGGATCGAACTCAGGACCTTGCGCTTGTGAGGCAGGCGCCGGAACCACTGAGCTAAATCTCCGGCCCACACATGAATTTTTTTCTGCCATTCCATTTCATCTCTGTTTGGCTCTCTTTCCTAAACAACTGTTTTTACATATTAAATAACTAACATGATTAATTTAGAAAATATACCCTGGTACTGGGGTGGGGGGGAACCTTAGTAAATACAGAAAAATAAAAAATGGGAACAAACACGTAATCCCTCCATTGTGGCACGTAACCTTCTGAACACCTACTTGCACACACACTTTTTGTTTTCGTGGAAATAAAATCATATACACTAGGCTAGGGGCTCACAATCGGGACATGTGCAAGGCCCACAGGCACACTGGGTTGTCACAACTGGAGTAGGTGGTGCTACTGGCACCTAGTGGTAGACAGAGGGGACACGACGAAGCATGCTGTGTGCACAGGATGGCTCCCACCACAAATTACCTCCCCGAGATGCGAAAAGGAAACTGGTCCAGACCAGGCTTCAGCATATTATACAACTCCCAGGTTGGTCTCGTTTTTATAAATAAAGTTTTATTGCAACACAGTGACATCCATTCAGTTACCTACTGTCTATGGCGATGTTTGTATTACTAGGCAGCTGAGTAGTTGAAAGAGAAACTACATGAGCACAAAGTCTACATATGTATGAAATTTGGCTTTTCTCAAGGCGCCATGCTCCCTAAGTACAGAGAAATAGGGGTTATTAGTTTTAATATGTCCAAAGTATTTCATTTCTACCTTTCAAGAGATATATTTTTTCTTCTCTATGCTTGGTCTTCACCTGTATCATATGTCAGTTTGGACTAGATACATCCCAAGTTCTATGTGGCCGGTGGCTACAGTATTGGACAGTGCAGGTCTCTACAGCAATAAGCTGCTTTTTAAAAAACTAAATATAAATAGAAGTCTTCTCATGTTCCTTGAACATTTGCATATTGCATATTTGCATATTGCTTTTAAGTGGCTCAGTTTACTGAAAAAAATCTCCATTTTCTAGACATTTATTTTCTTTGTTTAAAAATTATGAATCACCCTTTTGGGGTATAACTTTATACCCCAAATTTAATTATTTCCTTAGGATAAATTTCTGGATGTGGGCATTTTACGACTTTTAAATATTATTTAACAATAGTATTTCCCCCACAAAATTGTTTTGAGGATTAAGTGAGCAAGTACTTATAAACCAATGGTATTAATTTAAGCCATGTTAGTAAAACTTAAAATAGTGGTATCTGGCACATTAAATATCATTATTAGCAGCATTTCTGAGTTCATCTCCAACTTTTCTAATTTACACCCCCATTAACAATGCCCAGAGAATCCCTGCTTCTAGTACACTCTCTTCCATACTATGATTTTTATGGTCATTACAAGTTTCATATGTAAAACTGGCTTCTTGTTACTAGTGGCTTAATGTATCTACACACCATTAGTTTTCTTACATTTGGGGCAACTTTTTCTTGGGTAGATTTGTCACAAGCTCAGCCTCTACCCACAAGTACATAGACTTGGACCATTTTTCAGTGAAATGCTCAGGACAGTTACTGAACATTTGTTATCAGTCAATTCTCACTAGGTTATAGCACTGTAACAAATGTCCCCAACATCTTAGTGACTTAAAGTCACAACTGTGCTTTGCTCACTCACATTGCACTTGAGAGCTGAGGCTGAATATCTAAAGAGACAAGTTGTTGCATGGTAGAAAGAGGGTAAAAAATGAGCATTAGGGTGAACCTCTCATGGCCACTGCTTCTACCTGTATGTAATCTCCTCTGCTCATGTCTTACTGGCCAACCCATGGTGCCAATCCTAGCATCAGTGGGGCTGGAAGAGACACTGCAGGTGACAAGTCCTACATGTCACTGGATAGGAATTGAAATAGGGAATTGGGATGATCTATTCCACCAATCAAATCAATCCATTTCAATAGGTTGTGAGCCTCTACCCACCTGCAGTCAGGATTCCCCTATATGATTCACTGTGGTCCTCACAGGAGTGTTCTATCCCATGATGCATAAAGAAACAGCGATAGATGCTGAGCTGCTTCCATTTTCCTCTGACTTAGGACAAAATGTCCAGAGACACTCAGTTTAATGCCAATTCAAGTATATCTCCCACTCCCTGCTTGAGAGGGCATCAGTGGCATCTGCATGAAGGTACAGATACAAAGAATTTGGGGCCCAAATTATTACTTTTTTTTTTTTTTGAGACAGGGTCTCGCTTTGTAGTTCAGGCTAGCTCTGAGCTCACTATGGAGCCCAGGCAAGCCTCGAACTCAGCAATCCTCCTGTCTCTGCCTCCCGAGTGCTGGGATGACAGGCGTGAGCCGCCACGCCCGGCACTTCAAATTATTACATTTTAAGGAAGGTTGTTCTGCCACAAAGGTGGAGGAATTCAAATCATTTGTAGGAAAATAGATGGATCTTGAGACCATAATGGTCAGTGAAATAAGGCAGACACAGAAGGTTAAATATTACATGTCCTCTTTTTCACGAAAAACACAAACAATAAACAAATGAAAAAGTAAAATCAAAGAGAAGTGGTAGAAAACAGCGAGACAGACATTTTGGAGATGGGGAAAGGAAGCTGGGCATGGGACACAAGGGAGAATGGGGGGAGGAGATTATGTGCCACAAATATACCAATGAAAAAGAAACTGTCTCACCATTAAACAAGTAGGAAATAGTAAACCATGAATGCTCTTACAGCCATCAAACAACTGGGTTGTGCTCATCTTAGAAGAAGGAAGGGTGGGGTTTATATACTAGCTGTAAAATCAGTAGTTGCTATCATCATCGCGGTCATCATTATCATCATCATCATCATCATCATCATCATCATCATCATCATCATCATCATCCTCGCCATCAGTCATCATCATTGTCAGCAGCAGCACCAGCAAAATAGCATGGTCACCACTGTTACCCCCACAGCCTTCAAGCGCAAGCCAGCTACCGTTTTCTTAGTTAAACCCAGTGCAAGGCCCCCTGCTTGGCCAAAGGGACATTTCCATACAAAAGGACTGAGCCTGGCACTCAGTGGTACAGAAGCCACAGCCTCCAGGAACCTGACTGGCGGGGAAATTATTAAACTATTTGAATCTTCATAAAAATGTATTCCTAAAAGCCTAATGCTGCACAGTTTCAGAATTAATAAATGTGTATTAAAACTACAAGTGATTCCACCCCAAACCCAAAAGAAACCATTCTAGGAACATGAAAAATGCAAAAGAGTATTGCGCGTTTCCTGAGGTAAGTCACTTCCGATTTGCATCATTTATTTATATAACAAGGCTTTCTGGACGGATTAAGGGAACTGCCAGTCACACTTACCAGCCCTTCTGCAGGTGGAGGAGGCGGGGGGCTCTTTGTGACTGCGTGGGAGAGGCGGTGCTGGGGACTTTCATCCTGGTGCCATCCTCTCCCCTGTCTGCCAGGCTCTGGAAGGACGTGATGCTCAAGGGGAAACACTTCTGTCCTGGACTGTGGCAAAGGGAGAGAAATAATATGATGCTTTTTATCCCACTGGGCTTCCGAGCTCGCTTGCGGCTTCAAAAATGGTCAGCAATGAAAGTAGAGTACTTTTTTGTTTATCTATTTTTAAACTAAGCCTTTGAACACCTGAGCTCGAACCCCACCTCTGCTGCACAGCTTTTCCTAACTGCCCCAGTTGAGAGGAATCTTTCTTGCTCTGGAGGATGACTGAGTCTTACTGCTCCCTCTTGGGCTCTGCCCACACAGCCTCTTAGAGCTGGTAACTCCCTAAGAGGGCAGAGCTATTTCTGGTGACCAGGTTTGTGCCCATCTCCCTTCTTGGGTCTGCCTGACATTTCTCAAGCCCATCTTTCCTGGACTCCTGTACAAGGCTGATGCTGAGAGACAGAGAGGCCTGATGACAGACAGTAGTTTGAATCCCTAGGTCCGTCTATACCTGCAACTCTTTCCCTAGTCTTCTCAGGTATGGGAGAAAATATATTCCCTTTCCTCCTTAAGTGAATTTGAGTTGGTCTTTTGCTTTAATCACCTACAACCTCAGGGACTAATAGGCTCACTCAGAACTCTTTAAAAACACAATGCAAAGATTCCACAGAATGTAAAACCTCTAAGATCTAGCTGGACATGGTAGTGCACACATTTATAATTCTAGCTACCCGGGGGGCTGAGGTAGGCAGATGACAATTTCAGGCCAGCCTAGGTAACTTAGTAATTTAGAAAGACTCTGTCCAAAAAAAAAAAAAAAAAAAAAAAAAAAAAAAAAAAAAAAAAAAAAAAAAAAAAAAAAAAAGCTCAGAGGATATAGCTTAGTGTGAAGGTTCTAGGTTCAGTCCCCAGTACCGCAAAGCAAATGAACACAAACATTCCTCCTGGCTTTCTGCAGCCTGCTGCTCTGCTCTTGTTATTGTGTGTCCAAGCTGAGTTGCATCCATTTGGGGTTCTAGCTGACAGGAAGGGGAAAGGAGTTGCAGTCAGATCTGAAGCACGGTACTAGAGCCGGCACAGTAGCCCTCACAAGCATGCAGTAGCAATCAGTGGTACAATCACACCCGCTGCACGGAAGGCAGTGATACATGCATTGTCTGAATAGCTATGTATCCAGATGTTGATGCACAACAGGCAATCTGAGTCATACCAAGCGTTTGTGGACTGAAACAAGTGAAACAGCAGCTTTCCATCACTATGACAGATGCCTGAAGTAATCAGTTTAGAAAGCGGAAAGATTTAGTTTGGCTCATGATTTCAGGGGGTTTAGTCCATGGTTAATCGGCTCCATTGCCTTTGGGCCTGTGGCAAGAGAGTATATCGTTGCAGAAGCAAGTGGTAGAAGAAGCTGCTCACTTCATGGCAGCCAGGAAACAGAGAGAAGAGAGTCAGAGGGGAAGCCAGGAGTCCTGATATTTTCTTTAAGATCATATCCCTCTCAATTACCTAACTGCCCTCGCCTGGGCCCATCCTCCTAGAGGTTCCAGCACCCTCCATAAGACGGACAAGCTGGCAATCAAGCCTTTAAACATGGGTCTCTTGGGGCCTTCTTCCAAAACAAAGAGAAAACCCAATTTAAACACACAGAGGGTGGGAGAAAGGGAAAGAAACCTACTTTATAGAGGAAACAGCAGTAGGGGGCTGAGTCACCATATGGTTTGCTGCAGTGGTCTTGTTTTGTCTCAACTGAGTCAAGCTGAATCTATGTTTTCTGGCCGCAAGGTAGGGATGGCCATGAGAGCAATGACTATGCAGTTCAGAGGGTGACAGGGAAACAGCAGCCTCCACACTGCACAGGGGCACTGCTAAGGGCTTGGTGGCTTCCAGCACATTTAGGCAGCAACCAGGCCACCTTGCTTAGCAAGTGCATAGTCATCCTTCAGTGTCTCTAACTCTTCATGCACATGAGTAGAACTTCACCCATCACAAAGAGCACCAGCTCCTTCCTCAGGTGGCTCCTGTGCTTGGTGATGGAAGTGTTGAAGACAAACTTGGGCTGTACTTGAGCCCATAGGCTGCAGGCTCACATTCCATGAGGGTTGGTTTCTTTCTTTCTTTCTTTCTTTCTTTCTTTCTTTCTTTCTTTCTTTCTTTCTTTCTTTCTTTCTTTCTTTCTTTCTTTCTTTCTTTCTTTCCTTCCTTCCTTCCTTTTTCTTTCTCTCTTCTCTCTTTCCTTCCTTCCTTCCTTCCTTCCTTCCTTCCTTCCTCCCTTCCTTCCTTCCTTCCTTCCTTCCTCCCTTCCTTCCTTCCTCCCTTCCTCCCTTCCTTTTCTTTTTTTAGACAGGGTCTCACTTTGTAGTTCAGCCTGGCCCTGAGCTTACTATGTACCCCAGGCAAGCCTTGAACTCGGCAATCCTCCTGTCTCTGCCTCCAAGTGCTGGGGTTATAGGCATAAGTCACCACACCCAGCACTGTTGTATGTGGTACTGATTGCTGGTGGGTGTGAGTCATCACACCTAGTAGTGTTGTATGTGGCTACCGGGATTGAACCAGGGACCTTGTGCTTGCCAGGCAGGCGCCAGAACCACTGAGCTAAGTCTCCAGCCCTTCCATGAAGATTCCTGACTTGAACACTATTGACATTTTGGGCCAGTTAGATGTTTGCAGTAGAATTATCCTTTGCAGGATGGCATATTTGGCAATTTGGCAGCATCCCTGCCCCCACCCACTAGACACTCGAAGCAGCCCTCATCCACGTTGTGGTAGATAGTAATTCAATGCTGTATCCACACATTGCTCAACATTTTGTTTTTAAAAAGTTTGAGTTTATTGCTACCTTTCAGGTATGTTCATCATGCTCGTTTTCACATTCCTCATTGAGAATTTGTACTTGTACATGGTATATTTTTCCCATTCTCCTTTTCCTCTTTACCTTCAAATTTTTTCTTTCCCTTCTTTGCACCCCACCCCCAGTTCCCCTTTCCCTTTGAAAATTTTCTTCCTATTTCACAAAACCTATTATACATTTTGGAACTTATTTACACCTTCAGTTTCTTATACTAGAGAAATGATAGGGTATTTACACATCTGTGTCCTATTTATTTCACTCATGAGGATGGCCTCAAGATGCATCTATTTAGCTACAAATGTCTCTAATTTACCATTCTTTATGGCTAACTAAAACTCTATTTGAAAACACACACACACACACACACACACACACCTTCTTTGTCTGATCTCCTGTTGATGGGCATTTGGGCTGTTTCCATGATTTAGCTACTACAAACTGTGCTGCTTTAAACATGGGTGCATATATGTCACTGTGATATGGTGCTTTTAATTCTTCTGTGAATATACCCAGTAGGGAAATAGCAAGGACAAGTGATACTTCCAATCCTAGTTTTTTGAGGAATCACCACACTGATTTCCACAGTGGTTGTACCAGTCTATATTCCCTCAGTCCTGCCACCATTTGTTGTTGATTTCTTTTTTGGTTGGGTTTTTCTCTGCTTTTGGAATCAAGGTAACATGCGCTTCCTTGAATGAATTTGGCAGTATTGCTTCCCTTTCAATTTCATTAAAGAATTTGAGAGGTAGTGGCATTAGTTCTTCCCTAGATTTCTTGTAGAATTCAGCAGTGAAGCCATCAGGACCAGGACTTTTGTCAGTAGGTTTTTAATTACACATTCAATTTCACTGATTGATACTGGGATATTTAGAATTTTTATGTCTGCTTCACTCAACTTTGGTAATTCATATGCGCCTGGGAATCTGCCCATTTCTTCTGTATTTTCCATCTTATTGGAGTATAGGTTCTCAGAGTAGGTATCAATTATCCCCTGAATTTCTGCTGGATCTGTGGCAATTTCACCCTTTTCATTCCTAATTGTATCGATTTGAGCCTTTTCTTTCCTTCTTTGATAAGTATAGCTAATGGTTTGTCAATTTTATTTATTCTTTCAAACAACTAACTCTTTGATTCACTGGTTTTTGTATTATTCTCTTAGTCTCCACTGTCCTGATTTCTCCTTTGGTTCTTATAATTTCCTCTCTTGTATGAGCTTTGGGGTTTGTCTTGCTTTTCTCTAGCTAGAAGCTTAAGGTCAGCATTAGGTTATTT
>PVIC010041362.1:0-16195 GCA_004025085.1 Thryonomys swinderianus
TTTTTTTTTTTTTTTTTTTTTTTTTTTTAGGCAGGATCTTGCTTTGTAGTTCAAGGCTGGCCCTGAGCTCACTATGTAGCCCAGGCAAGCCTCAAACTCAGCAATCTCCTGCCTCTGCCTCCCGAGTGCTGGGATTACAGGTGTGAGCCACCACGCCCAGCACTGTGGTATGCTGGTATGCGGTATTGATTGTTGGTGGGCATAAGTCTCCACGCCCAGCATTGTATGTGGTTACCGGGATCGAACTCAGGACCTTGCGCTTGAGAGGCAGGCACCAGAGAACCATTGAGCTAAATCTCCGGCCCTCGGAGAGCTATTTTTTAACTAGCATGCACTTCCTTTTAGTTTAAGAAAGGTCTGAGGTGAAGTTTTGAAATATGGACGCTAATGATTTGGTGGAGTTACTACAGTGTGCACAGCTGCCCTCAGTTGACGACAACCCAGTCACAGGACAGGGAATCAGGTAGGATTGTGGGTTGGGGGGCTTCAGGGGTAGGAATCCGTGTATCAATGCCACACAGTGTCTCTTCCTGCAGTTTCTCTTTCCATTCACAGTTAGAGAAGAGATTGATAGAAAGCCCCGGCTTCCCACTCCCACAGCCCCGCATGTCAGTGGGAAGTTGGTCTGCATTATGGCCTTCCCATTGGCCAATCATACTATGCTCACCCCAGCTCTGTACACTGTCATTGGCTAGAACTAGGCAGAGGCGGAGCTTGCCGTCGGCACGTGCTCCACACGCTTGGCTTTATCAGCGAGAAAAACGCCACAGGCTGCGCCAGATCCGGTCTCTGCCTCGCTTTCTGTCATGGCTTCTCAGGCCTTAGAGGCCTCTGGCGCCAACAATGGCGGCCGCAGGAAGCTCCGCCTGGCAGCATCACTACAGATCAATTCCTGGCGGCCCTCAGCCAGTTTGGACCAGGATGCCACAGGAAACCTGGCTGCCCCCAAGGCTGAGGACGTAGAGGGGCGCGGGAAGCCCCAAGCCTCGCCTGCAGCGGCCGGGGACGGTTAGCCCAGGGCGGGGAGCGGCAGCGGCGGCGGGGAGGACAGGCTTTTGTGGGCTGGGGACAAGGCCCGGGGCCAGGTGGGAACAGCCCGGAGAGTGTTCGTGCCATCCACAGGGCCCACGGGGGACCTTCTGAAGGCAGCTGGGCAGCTACCACCTACAGACCTGCCACCCAGCCAGGCCGTGGCCTTGCTGACCCAGTATGCGAAGGAGCTGGGTTCCACCCTTACCTTCCTCGAGGACCAGGCCACAGGTGAGGTGGGGCCAGGGAGGGGAGCTGCAGCATCTCCAGGGCCTATGAATGACCTGGTGACCCCAGGGTACTCAAGAGAAGGATGGGGAGCAGCCCCTGAGCCTAGGGCCTCCAGGGGACCATCCGCTGGGTCAGATGTGGCAGGATCATGGCTAGGTGAACATCATCTCAACTGAACACTTCTTTTTTTTCTTTTTTGGATACTACAGGCTCTTTCTTAGTTGAGGGTAGCCTTGAACTCACTATGTAGCCTAGGCTGGTCTTAAACTCATGATGATCCTCCTGCCTCAGCCTCCCAAGTGCTTGGGATTACAGACATGTGCCACTGGCATTTGCACACTATTTTAAGGGTCCAATTATATGCAATAATCATTGCCTCACCAGTATAGGAGATTCCTAAAGGAAGCCTGGCCTGAAGATATTGAGCAGTTTGGTAAGGGGAATACTCTACAGTACACACAGCACAGGAGTAATCACAACCAGTTCTTTTCTCTTCCGGAGTGCAGCCCTCAGCCCTCCAACTCACACAGAGGTCCAGTGTGAAAGTTAATTTCAGATACCATGCTCCTTACCCCTAGCATCTTAGTGTGTATTTCTTAACATGCCGCAGGACTATTGATCAACTTGTGCAAATTTAATAAATATTACCTAGTTCCCATTCATAGTCACTCCTCTTTCTCTTTTCATTTTCCTGTTGTCATTGTTTTGTATACTGAGGATTGAGCCTTGATTAAAATTACATTTGAGGGCCAGGGATTTAGTTCAGTAGCACTGTGCTGGCCTTGCAAGCACAAGGTCCTGATTTCGATCCGTGTATAAACAAAATGTATTTGGGACAGGCTGGGCTGAAATTTGTGATCCTCCTGCTTCAGTCTTCTAGAGTTCTAGGATTCCAGATATGCCCCACCACACCCAGTATCACATTCATGTTTTGCCAATTTGTCCCAACAGTGCCCTCGTGGCCATTTTGCCCCCTTCCTAGCCTGACATAGTACATTTGGCTCTCATACTTGTTTAATCTTTTTGTCTAAAATAGTTGTTCCCTCCTGTCTTGCATGACCTAGCTTTTTTAATCTTATCTTTATTAGCATTACATGTTTGCAGTACCTAGAGATTGTATTCATCATGGAGTGTTGGTATATGCACATAATACATCTTAATTCTTTTTACTTCTGCTTTGCTTCTCTCCATCTCCCCTTCCTCCATCTCTTGGTGTCCTTGACCTTGATATTTTTGAAACATAATGAGCAGTGTGGTCTTGTTGACGACCCCTCAGTTTGGATGTCTGTTTTCTCAGCATCAGGTCCTGTGCATGTCCTCTGGAGGATGTCCATCAGGGTTCTTGTGATCTCAGTGTGTCTTTTGACTGGCAGTGTTAGTCATGAGGGTAGGGAGCATCTGCCAGGTGTCTTTACTTTCCCTTTTGTGCTTAATAAATCATCTGAAGGGAAACAGTTGGAGCCTGTGTAAATGTCCTGTCCCAGAGCAGTTACTTTGTGCTTTTGGCACCCAAACACAGTCATGGCCAGATTCAGTTGCTGAGGTGGCTGTCACATGGTGGCCTGCTATTGGTTACATTCCTTCTGCATTCATCTGTGCTGTACCTTCTGCTTTGATGCTTTTTGGGTTGGTGCATCTCAGTGCTAAGCAGGAGTGCTGAGGTAGGTCCCCTTCCTAAAGCTCAGGCCTCTGGAGAGAGGCAAGTACTATGAATTTTAAAAAGTTCCTGCCCTTTAACCAAGTGAACCCAATTCTAGGATTTTCATCTGTCTTTGGCCTTTACCCTTTGCCCTCTCCTTGCCCAAGCTGGGACCTACCATGAGGCTCAGCAGCAGCTGTCTCTCCTCCTGGACCAGCAGGGCCTGGGCTCTTGGCCCTCCAAGCTGCTGGTGGGAAAATTCAGAAGCTGAGCTGGACTTTCAGGGAACTGAGATCTCCTTGAGGAGCTGTATCCCCAAGAAGGGCCCTTAGGAGCAGGGAGGGTGTGGGGTGAGGGTACCAGGTGAATGGGCCAGGCCTGCAGTGGGGAGGGGGACACTGCCCATTCAGGCTTGAATAAAGAAATGGTTTCTGGTGTTCCTGGGTGTGTGTGTGTTAGCAGTGACCAGAGGCCAGAAGCCTGAGCCTGGGCCCCCTTTTGCTCCCCCTCCTCCACACAAAATGATGATGCTGGAAAGAAAAATCTTCCAAACTTAGGGTCCTTGGAGGAGAAAAGAAGTAAAAGGATGTTCCAGACAGCAAGAAGCCCTCTAGATGCTCCAGGGCCTTGGTCCTGAGACTGGCACAACACAGACTCTTGTTTTTTGTTTTTGTTTTTGAGACAGGGTCTCGCTTTGTAGTTCAAGCTGCCCCTGAGCTCACTATGTAGCCCAGGGTAGCCTCGAACTCACAGCAATCCTCCTGCCTCTGCCTCTGCCCTGAGTTCTGCAATTACAGACGTGAGACACCATGTCTGGCATTGTGATGTGTGGTGCGGGGGATCGCCTTTGGGACCTTGCATTTGTGAGGCAGATGCCGGAAGCACTGAGCTACACACACTGTTGAGGTGGACCTGAATTTGGGACCTGGCCCCACGCAGGGCAAACTGCTTGCCTTCCTGTGCCTCCCTGTACAGTAAAGTCATGGTCTCTGAGGGAGGGGTACCCTGTTGTTCTTTGGCAGGTGAGGGAGCCTAGGCAAAAGTGGCTCTGGCCCTGGGTATGGTGGCCCCTCCTAGAAAGGGGTCCTATCTCATACCTTCCTTCTGCAGGTCCTGGCTCCCCTTTCTCTGTGCGAGCAGAACTGGATGGGATGCTGTGCCCAGCAGGTACTGCCAGCACCAGAGCAGAGGCCAAGCAGCAGGCAGCACTCTCTGCCCTCTGGTACATTCGGAGTCAGCTGGAGAGTCCAGGTGACCCAGCCCATGAGCAGGAGGAACAAGGTCTCAGAGATGAGGGGAGGCAGAAATGGCCCTGAGCTGTGTTGGGGGCAGGTGGCTTCTAGGACCATCCCTGGCATCCATGGTTGGGGAGGTGTGCTGACCCCTGCTCTGGGTCCTTGGAAGTCCCAACTACACTGGGGGCAACACCACAAGCAAGTGGAGAAGTTTGAGGACTTTTCTGTCTGGGAGGTGACAGCTTACTCCTCCTTGGCTTCCTGAAGGGCAAGAGGTCAAGCCCAGCGCTCATGACCACCAGCTCCTCTTGCCTCTCTTTCAGATACCCCTGAGATCCCCCATCAGCCTCTGCTCAGCACTCCAAGCATAGGTAGGTTGGCTCTTGGCCCAAGCCCCAGAGAGGGGGAGGTGGGAAAGACCTATGGGCCCCAACACTGCCCTTTGGCCCTTGTGCAGAGAACATCCTGCCCCACGAGCAGCGCTGTGCAGCTGTGGTCAGTGCTGGCTTGGACCGTCTGCTGGGTGAGGACTCTCCCTACCGGGCCTGCATGGGGACAGTGGCTGCAGTTGTCCTGGAGCGTGGTAGGGCTCATCCTGCCCCCTTTCCAACTTGGCAGGGCCCCTGGGGTCCCCTGCCCTGGGCTGAGCTCTCTCTGTCTCTCCCTACACAGAGTTCCTGGGTGCCAACGGCCACACCAAGGAGATCTATGAACTTGTGGCACTGGGCACAGGCAGTGGCACCTGTGCTGGCTGGCTGGAGTTCTCAGGCCGCCAGTTGCATGATTGTCATGGTTTGGTCATTGCCCGCCGGGCCCTGATGAGGTGAGGGCGGCTGGGGGAGGCTCTGCCACAGCCTGGGAGACAGCAGTCCCAGCTGACCATCTGCCTATTGCTCCAGGTTCTTCTTCCGGCAGCTGCTGCTGGCCTCGAAGGGTAGCCCCAGAGCCAAGGAGCGCTCTGTGCTGGGCCCCCAGCCTGGGCCTGGGCCCCCTTTTGCTCTCAAACCCCGGATCTTTCTGCACCTGTACATCAGCAACACTCCCAAGGGAGCAGCCCGTGACACCTAGTAGGTGGGGTCCCTGAGGCTGGGGCCTCCAATTTGCCTGCCTGCAGAGCCATGGTCAGGAGATGCTCTGTCTTCTGCAGCTTCCCGCTGTTCTCAGAAGACGATCTTCTGCTCAGCTCATCCTTCCGCCTCCAGGCCCACATCTGCGGGCAGCTAAAGCCAGTACCCTACGTGGCACACACGCTCCGTGACACCCATGTGGGCTGCCTGTCAGCCAGTGACAAGCTGGCACGCTGGGCAGTGCTGGGACTGGGTGGCGCGCTGCTGGCCCACTTCCTGCCACCTCTCTATGCCACTAGCCTCATTGTGGGTAAGGAGCAGGAGGAGTGTCAGGGCAGAGAGCGGGCTCTGGAGCTTTGGGGTGGTACTAACAGTCTGTGTCCTGTGCCTCTGCCTCCAGCTGACCCCCACCACAATCCCTCAACTCTGAACAGGGCCATTCATGACCGGCCCAGGCTGGATAGCACCTCGGGGTCGTGCCTGCCTCCTCCCTACATCCGCACCACCCTGCACCTGTTTTCAGGGCCTCCCGTGGCCCCACCCAATCCTGTCTCCAGCACCTCCCATGCCCTGAGCCTCAACTGGAGCCTGGGAGACCCTGATGTGGAAGTTGTGGATGTGGCCACTGGGCGTGTAAAGGCTGAGTGAGAAGGGCTCTATGGAGCTGGGTTGGGGAGGTCTGGGTCAGGGGTCCCTACTGCCTGCTGGGGAAGTAATGAGCATGTGTAGTTTTCACCTTAGCCCTTCACTGGGGGTGGCAGTGGGCAGTACCCAGTACCCTTGTGATATAGACACCTAATGAGAGTGAAGAGTGGGTCAGGCTTACTGCCCTGTTCTTTCCTTGACCTCTTTGTGTCCCCCTGGCCCCCGCATGTCCCCCTCAGGTCTGTGCCTGGGCCTCCTTCCCGCCTCTGTAAGGCTGCCTTCCTGCGGGCCTTCCGCCAGGCCGCTGCCACTCTGGGCAAGCCCCATCTCCTGGCCCTGCAGACCTATGAGGCTGCCAAGGTGGGTCTTCTGCCTCCGCCCCTGCCCTCTGCCCCCTGCTCTTTGTGCCCCTCCTGTTATGCCCTCTCTCTGCCCAGGCTGGGACCTACCAGGAGGCTCGGCAGCAGCTGTCCCTCCTCCTGGACCAGCAGGGCCTGGGCTCTTGGCCCTCCAAGCTGCTGGTGGGAAAATTCAGAAGCTGAGCTGGACTTTCAGGGAACTGAGATCTCCTTGAGGAGCTGTATCCCCAAGAAGGGCCCTTAGGAGCAGGGAGGGTGTGGGGTGAGGGTACCAGGTGAATGGGCCAGGCCTGCAGTGGGGGAGGGGGACGCTGTCCATTCAGGCTTGAATAAAGAAATGGTTTCTGGTGTTCCTGGGTGTGTGTGTGTGTTAGCAGTGACCAGAGGCCAGTCAGGTTGGGAGGAGAGCCTTTCACCCCTCTTTGAGAAGTCATATGTCTCCTGGGCTCACCCCCAGATCTTCTCACAGTCACTGGGCTCTAGTTGTCATGGGCTCTAGTTGACACTGGTGGAAGCAGCTTGGAGAAAGGGGGTTCCTTGGTTTCAGCCTTGTTCAGGGCCATGGTGGGACCCTGGCTGCTACCAGAAGGACAGTTATGGGGTCACTTACTGTGGAGTCTCTGATTCCTTCCTTTGCTGGCCTTGGACCCGGGGCAGCAGCAGGGACACATAGGCCCATCCTGGCCTGTTGAAGTTCTGGGTCTGAACAGACTCGGGCTGAAGGGAGCAGGCTGGGCAGTGGGATTGGCCATTCTTTTCCTGGGCCACCCAGCAGTGGGGACTGGGAAAGTCCTGTGACCTCCAGAGCTTGCTTGTTCCTCAATGGCAGTGGGCAGTGCTACAGCCTGCTCTACACTCCCTCCTCCCCTCTGGGGGCCTGGTGAGTCATGAGGGTGGCATGTGCTCTGCAGCCCTGCTGGGGATAAAGAGGGTGCTGGGGGGGGGGCGGTGTCTGTGTGCATACAATTCTGTGAGCCTGCATCCCACCAGCACAGAGCATGCCAGCTTTGAAATCTTTGGCTCTGAGGCCGGGGGTGGTTGAGGACTATAGCCAACCCTAACCCCAAACTCTATAGTCTAAGGCTCCCTGTGCCCCAGCAGTTCCAGGGTTTAGAACCACACAATGCAGACAGGGACAAGCCTTGGAAAGCTAGCCAAGACTGGCTGTCTGATTCCATGCGTCAGCGTGACTAGTCCAAGGGTGCTCCCAGAGCATCATTCTTGGGGGAGGGGGCTCTGGGAAGTGTTTGCAGGAGACAGCAGCATGTATACAGGCAGACTGGGTGAGGAAGACAGCTGTTGCCAATGTGGCTGGCACTGTGTAACCCACCAAGAGCTGCAGTAGACCAAAAAGCAGAGAAAGTATGAATCTCCTATCTCCAGATGCCAGAGCTCTTAGTACTTGGGCCTTCAGCCTGGAACCAGAACACACCACTGGTCCCTGAGTTCTTGGGCCTTTCAGTGAGGACTAAGACACATGACCAGTATTCTGTACTACTGGTGTTCAGTTGGCATAGTGCAGGTCAGCCTCCGTGGTGGTATGTGCTGACCCTCGTAATAAACTTCTGTGGGTCTCCATGCATCCTGTTCTGTTTGTGGAGAACCTTACCTAAAACAGATGGCTCCCTCAAGGTATTATGCACAGCCAGGTCAGTCCTGTCATGGAGCTCAACTTTGGATTTCCTCCCTCCAGCCTGTCCCTGACACTATGTCGCTATGGCCAACCACTGAGCCTCCAGCCATATGGCCCACTCATCTAGAGAAACATGGCATCCTGTGCATCCACAGGTCCTGTGTCCACAGAATCAACCAAAAGCCACATTGAAAATACTCAGTCCCAGCACTCAGGAGGCAGAGGCAGGAGGATTGCTGAGTTTAAGCCTTGCCTGGGCTACATAGTAAGCTCAGGGTAAGTCCAAACTACAAAATGAGACCCTGTCTCAAAAAAAAAAAAAAAAAAAAGAGGAAGGGAGGAAAGAAAGAGAAGGAAAGAAAGAAAAAGAATGAATATCAGAAAAAGTGCATTACCTTGCGTATGATGGACTTTCTCTTGTCAATGCAGTGTACCAACTATTTAAGCTGTGTTAGGTCTTATAAGTAATCTTGAGATGACGTGAAGTATTTGGGAACATCTGGGGTATGGCTTAGCGACAGCATGTGTTTAGAGTGTATAGTACCCTGCCTGGTTCCATCCCCAGTACTCAAAAATCAAAAACAAAAATCCAGGAGGATGTGCAGGAGATACTGGGACATGTACCATTTTATGTAAAGGACTTGAAATCCTCAGACTTTGGTGTTCTCAGGGTTCCTGTCCATGATGGCAGTGAGGGGAGGATGGGTCTGAGGTGCAGACCTCCCTCCTTATAGTCCCATAGCTGCTGCTATGTGGGATGTATCTGCTACATTCCTGTTGCTGGGACCAAATACCAGACACCACATCTTTGAGCAGGAGAGGTTTAATTAGACTCACAGTTTTCTGGGTCTCAGTCCATGGTTGGCTGGTTCACAGCAGGATATCATGGTGGAAGAGTGTGGTATAGCAAAGGTACTCCCCCATAGCAGCTGAGAAATGGTGTGGGAAAGGTGCCAGTGAGAGCTTACCTTCCCAGTCCCATGGCCCTCCACAGGCTGCTCAGTGAGACTCCCATGCTTACATGAGAGGTGTGACCACATCCCTGTTGTAAGGTGAGGAAACTGCTGCGTGGGGCTGGAACCCTGTGGAAGTACGTAGCCCTAGCTGTTTCATATCTGAACCACCTGCCCCTACCTCTGTCACTGCCTGGGCTCTTGTTGAATTCCCTTCATGACCTTAGATGTAACTCTACCTCTGAGCCCCAATTCACTGATTTATAAAAGGATTGGTGATGTCATTCCTGGGTGGATTAGCCACCCTCTCTTGGCTCTGCCCTTTCCTGAAAGCCACAGAAGGCCAAGAGGGAGCCAGTTGCCACCAGGTAGGGAGCTGCAGGCTGGTGGCATGGGAAGGTGACATCAGGGCTAGAACTCTCACTGGGGTGAGAAAATGAGTGTGGGGAGGGCAGGAGAGGGGGGTCAAGCAAGGTGGCTGCCATGGGAGAGGGACAAGTGTTTAGGGTTACCAAGGAAGGGATGGGTGACTTCCTGCCAAGGGAAAGAAGTAGGAGGGAGGCTTGAACCAGCTTTAGGTATTTCTAAAAAATCGGGCCAACTTTGAAATAAATATTCCTCATGCTTATAATTTTTCAGGGTTTTTGAAAGACCCAAGCTTATCAATTAGCATTTTTATTGCCCATTGTTTACCCTGGGAGATAACTTAAGTTGACCGAGTATTCATACTGCAATTATGAAGCCAACTCAGGCTTCGGCCTTGTGCTGTGAGCTTTGTGGTGCTCATCAATCTTGTAATTGCTGGGTAGACAAGTTATCTGAAATGACATTAACTGCTCTGTACTCTGCCCAGGAAGCACGCTGTGTCCTGAGGGTGCAGACAGTTGCCATCCAGTCTCCTCCCAGACAGTCTTTTCATGACACAGCACTTATGTGTTTCTGACTCAGCTTTACTGTAATGGGTCGATGATGAATGCTACTTTTGCAGGGGAAAGCTGTTGATGTCTTCTTGGCCGAATCCCTCCCCTCTAATGGTAACATTTTTGCCAACGGAAGCATCTTTAAATTGGGAGAGATGTGATCTCACTGGGCACGCAGAGAACTACTTCCTTGGATGCCTCCCGGTCCCCACCTGCTGCCTCTGTGCCCCAGGGCTCTGTAATCTCCTGCTTGGCCACTGCGTACCCTCTGCACTTCACTGTCTCTGGGTGTCACCAGGTGGAAGGGAGGCTGAGTGGCCACTTGCCATAGTTTCTCCATCCAGCAAGTGAGTGAGGGTCAGTCACAAATACGCAGGCTGCAGGGTTGCGGTGACGTTCAGTGGAAGCGGGCTGCACCTGTTCCCTTCTCCCAGAAGCCACAGCAGCAGCTGTCAGTGGAGCCATCTGCTGTCAGCTCCAGGGTGAGACAGCCGCTCGCTCCCCTCTTGCGGGGGATCCCACACCAAAATGCCTGATAGATAAGCACTGAGTGGAAATTAGCACACAGGGACATCTCTGTACAGAAGGGGTTGGGAGAGAAAAAAAAAACCTCTGTTCTAAGTTAATAGTATTTTGAAGGCCCTTTGAAGGTATCCCTCCCACAGATGCAGTCAGTAAGGACCTACTGAGAGGACAGAGTCCAAAGAAGAGGATCTTAAGAATTATCATCCTGCTCCATGGTTTAGGAAATTGCCACTTAAAAACATAAAATATGGTTTTAAAGAATATTTCCAGAACACCCATTTTCCTGGGTACCCACATGGAGGGAATGGGATGGGCCCTTCCTTACATACCAACCACATTCAACCTAGCTCAGGTCATACACACGATGTTAGAGTTAAAGTTACAAAATAGAAGAAAATTTCATGACAAATTAGGCAAAGTAGACTTTAAAAAAGAAAAAGAAAAGTTTGGTTTCCACTGAAATTTAAAACTGTTCAAAGGACCAAGAAAGTAAAAAGATAACTCACAAAATGGGGGAGATAGACTTGCAAACCAGCTGTCTGTAAAAGGATTTGTAATTATAGTATATAAACAACACAACTGAATATTAACCACCCCCCCCCCAAGATACTGAAAGGGCCACAAGTTCTGGAAAGAAACTTTTTTTTTTTTTTTTTGAGACAGGGTCTCGCTTTGTAGTTCAGGCTGGCCCTGAGCTCACTATGGTGCCCAGGCAAGCCGCCGCGAACTCAGCAATCCTCCTGTCTCTACCTCCTGAGTGCTGGGATGACAGGCGTGAGCCACCACGTCCGGCATTTGGAAAGAAACTTTTTATCATTAGTCATCCAAGGATGCAAATCAAACCCCACTAATGACTCTAGCCAAAAGGACAGAGAAGCTGCACTGGGAGGCATAGGAGCAGAGGAGGCCGAGCCCACCAGCCTTCATGCTGCTCTTGGGTACAGAGATGATGCAACCGGGGTGCAAAAATGTTTGGCTGTTCCTTGAAGTGGTTCCAGCAATCCCACCCTCAGAGAGTAAAATATATTCCACAAAAACCTGGGCACAGGTTGGCAGCATTACCATCATATCCCCAAAGGGGGAACAGCCCGCAGGTCCATCAAATGAGTGAATGTGGCTGTCTGTACAGTGGAAGAGTAAATGAACCTTGAAAACACGATGCTAAGTGAAAGAAGATTGTCACAAAAGGCCATAGATATTGTAGGATTCTGTTTATATGAAATATTCAGGACAGGCAAATCTGTGGCCAAGAAATAGATCTGTGGCTTCCCAGGGCTAGAAGGATAGAAAAATGGAGAATGCACTCATGTACGTGTCTGCTAATGTGTATGGGATTTCACCTGGAGTGATGAAAGTATTCTCAACTGAGTGTGGTGATAGGCACATAACTCTGTAAGTATAATAAAAACTGCTAGGTTGCACAGTAGAGTGAATCATATAGTATGAGGATTCTATCTCAGGAAAGCAGTTACAGGAAACACTTAAAAATTTAGTTTTCTTGTATCTCAGTGCTGACTGTCTGAAAGGCCCAGTTTCCATTGATGTTCCCATGCCCATGGCAGGCACCTGCTGAGGTGCTGTGACACATGTCAGGTCCTCTGGTCCCAAGGAGGCTTTTCCTTACAGGGCTCTTGCAAGGTGGATGTGTGTTGCCACCCTCAGCTCTAGGGGTGGTGACCTTGTTTTATCTTTTATTTTTATTCTTGCAGTACTAGGTATTAAACTCAGGGCCTTCACACTATATCCCCAGTCCTTTTTATTTTTTATTTTGAGATGGGGCCTTGCTAAGTAGCTAAGTCATCCAGCTTGACTGGAACTTCAAGTCCACTGCCTCAGTTTCCCAGACCACTGGGACTATAAGTGTGCACCACCATACCCAGTGAAGGTGGCCTACTCCTAGGGGAGAAACCTGGGGTCCTCCTGCCCACATCCCTGTAGTCCAGTTGCAATCACAGGTTACCTTGCTGCCAGGCTGGTGAGCAAAGCTCTGGCTTCACTTCATATGAGTTCTGTCACCAGGAAGGAGGATGGGTGGTCCTCTGGGGTCACACCAGATGCAAGAAGGACTGACAGGCTGCACCCTGCTCTGCCCTCAGTGTCGTGCTGGGCAGCTCTACCTGCAGCCCTGCCAGCCCCAGACTTCCTCTCTCACCTGCTCCTGCAGACCAGGCTTGGCCCTGTCCCTGCGATCCTGTGTGCCCACAGCAACCCACCTTGCTCCTGCCTCAGGTACAAATGCAGGGTCCACGTTTGGCTTCCTGCACCCCTCAGGGCTGCTCTGTGTCCTGGGTCAGCTGTGGATTGAACCCCACCTGAACCCCACCTGGGCTTTCAGTTATGAGAACCAACAGTTCTTCTTTTGTTGTTCTTTTCATTTATTTGTCTAATGAAGTCTGGATGGAGCCTCTTGACCACAGAAGAAAGTCACTTCTTAGACTTCTGGTTGTGTTATTCTAAGTATTGCATTGCTACTGCTGGGACAGTTGAAAGGGAGTAGCATAAGAGGGAATTTATTTCTGTCCAATGAGCTCTTGTGTTCTGCCTACACTGTCTCCTGGTCACAAAGGGCTTGACTCCAGTTGCCCAGTGATGAGTGGGTCTGAGTCTTCCTCCCCCTACTTGGGGTTTTTGGATGTTTGTGACAATCTCATTGTTCAAGCTGAGGCTTTCTGAAGCAGAGGGGCACCTGTCCTCAGCAGGATCATGCACTGGGTGCCAGATGCTTGCTGTGGACCCGTCCTATGGACCCTAATTAACTAGCCTCTCTGATTGGCTTTATGACTCAGGACTTGTGCCCGGCCAATGAGCAGGAAAACAGTTACATTGGAAACCCCCATAGAACACTGTTCCAGAGGGCATGGTGGTGCCCATATGTAACCCCAGCTCTCTGGGAGGCAAAGGCAGGAAGATTGAAACCCAATATGCCCTACATAGGACACACTCTTCCAGGCTGATTCAGTGTACTGAATTGAAAATCTTCATTTAGTAAACAAATACTATTTCCTTTGCACCTTAAGTTAATAGATCTCTTTACACAAAAGAATTCAGTCATGCTCAGCTCCTGATTGGGTCTTACCAGTTGCTTGAGGTGGGTGACCCTGGCCCCTGGCATCCTTTTCCTGGAATCCTTCCCATCTCTTCCAAGTCCCTAGGTTCGACCCCACTGAAACATGACTGGACTGTGCCTAATGCACTGGAGAAGCCACTGCACTACATCTTAGGGTTGCTTGATATTTCTCCTGGGTACACAGGGGAAAGGGGAGCTCACCCAGGAAGGCCTAGGGTGAGCCTGCCACTGATCCCCAGGGACCTTATTCAGTCTGGTCACTGGCCGAGGACAATAGGAGCTTTTGGAAGCAGCTAATTTTAGTTCAGGGTGCTGGGATGTGTTCCCAAGTCATATCACTTGGATTCTGATGTCCCCTTGGCTTTGTTCCCTGGACGGCAAAGGTGAATGGTGGCAGTCACATGGCACAGTTCTGTGTGACTCTGGGAGCAGCCTCTGCAGAGTGGGGCTGGCTCCTTTTGTTTTATTTTTAACCAACATTGCATTCCTGGAGGTGTCTTTTCGGTAGAAGGCAGACACTTCTGAGAGAAAGGCTGGGCAGGGACCATCTCCCAGAGCCCAGCTGGTCCTGGTTTGGCTGGCCTTGACTCTGTGTCCTGCCAGTTCTGTTCACTCTCTGGTCCATCTCAGCTGCATCTGTAAAATGGGCAGGCCAGACACAGTGACCGCTACAGTCCTCTTAGCACTAAGAATCTGTGAAGATGACCAAATTGAGGGAAGGACAGCAGAGTGTCCCCTCCTTGTCACAGGTAGAGATAACAGGCTGTGCCCTGGGGACTGGCTTCTACACAAGGTGGCCCAGGGAGGTGGCACATGGCCGGCTATGCTAGCACATTTCACCTGGATGGCTGTGCTAGGAACAGACCAGGTTTCATTTTGATATCTTTAGGCCAGGCCAACACTTTTCTATCCTTCTCCTCCTCTCCTTTACAAGGGCTTATTTCCCACCAGTATTTCCTGGGATCATCTGCCAAAAGATGGCTTGTTGGGGATGTGGTACCCAAAATGTGATATCTTGGGGGACACAGCTCACTCATGTAGTATCCCCGCCCAGCACACACAGGCTCAACCGAGCAAGAGAGATATCAGACAGAAAAGAAGGAGCATTCTGTCCAGGTTGATGCATACGATGTGCTCACCCATGGTGTTAATGACATCCGAATCAAACAAAAGCTTGAGAAGTGGCCCAGATTGCTGGAGGCTAAAGCAACAGAACATGGAAAAGTCACCCTGATCCTTGTTTCTGTGCTGGATGGAAGGAAAAGGGCATTATTAGGCCAGCAGGTAAACTGGAGCAGACACAACAGATAAGCATTGTATCTGCATTCAGTGGGCTGTGGCAGATGACCTTGTTGTGGCTCTGGGGGACAATGACCTTGGGCATGGGACCCACTGACTATAGTCTTCAGGGCTCTGCCACCTCAACGGAGGGAGCTGGTTACCTCTGAGCTTTCTTTCCTTTTGGCAGGAAGAGGCCAGGGATTCCAGTGGGAATCTGATGGAATTTGTCAGACACTTTGGGCCTCTGGGACCACATAAAAACTTTGGATTAAGAATCCTTGAGCAGAGCTGGGGATTTAGCTCAGTGCTTCCGGCATCTGCCTGGCAAGTGTAAGGTCCTGAGTTCAATTCCTTGTACCCCCATACCACAGGGCTGGGCGTGGTGGCTCATGCCTGTAATCCTAGCACTCTGGAGGCAGAAGCAGGAGGATTGCTGAGTTCGAGGCTTGCCTGGGCTACATAGTGAGCTCAGGGCCAGCCTGAACTACAAAGTGAGACACTGTCTAAAACAAAACAAAAAAAACTTAAAAGCTAAAACAGAACAAACAAAAAGAATCCTTGGGCAGATGGTGCCTGTGGAGTTTTTTTTTTGTTTTTTGTTTTTAGACAGGGTCTCGCTTTGTAGTTCAGGCTGGCTCTGAGCTCACTATGTAGCCTAGGCAAGCTTGGAACTCAGCAATCCTCCTGTCTCTGCCTCCCGAGTGCTGGGATTACAGGCGTTAGCCACCACGCCTGGCATTGTGGTATGCGTGGTATGCGGTATTGATTGTTGGTGGGCGTGAGTCTCCATGCCCAGCATTGTATGTGGTTATGGGGATCGGACTCAGGACCTTGCGCTTGCAAGGCAGGCGCCGGAACCACTGAGCTAACCCTCTGGCCCTGCCTGTGGATTTTTGTGGTCAACACATCCCACATTTCTGAGAGTGGGGAGCGAACCACACTCTTTTTCCTTGAGGCAATGAAATGCTCATAGATGATCTTTTTCTGATCTACATAAATTAAGAATGTTTTACCATATTGATATTTTTGCATATTGTTGTGTAATAAAATATATTTGTAAAAAATATATCTTTGATAATATAAAAATAAAGTTATGAAAGCAGAGGGTTATGGTGTAGGAATCCTCAGTGGAATGCTCTATGGATACAAAATTAAAATATAGGTAGTATGAAGCACAAAGCAAATGATATAGTCAAAAAAGAGGTGTGTTCAAATGCTTTATCACTGTATGGTTCTTGCAACTTTTTTATGAGTTTGAAATGTTTTTCAAACAAAATGGTGCAAACCTGATTTGTTCTCAGCACCTAGGAATCATTCAGAAGAAGATGCTCCTTATTGGCGCATCAGCATGAGGAAAAAGAAGGGAGCTATGAAGTCGCTACTGATGCCTCTTCCCTGGCAGTGCCAGCCCTAGTCCTATGTGAGGCAGTGGGAACACTGGGGCAGAAGGCAGGAGAAGACTGCAGTGAATTTATGTCTGCACTTGAACTGCTTCATGTTTTGCCAAAGGAGTATCCTTGCGGCTAGGAAAGTGCTCGAGGTATGGCTCTCTCCTCATCCCTCTCCTTTGCTCTGGCTTCAAATGGCTGTATAAACCATTCCCAGAATCCC
>PVIC010041363.1:0-16244 GCA_004025085.1 Thryonomys swinderianus
GCGTGCCTGTCTGTCTGTCTGTCTGTCTGTGCATCTGTCTGTGTGTGTTTTGTAGGGACTGAACTTTCACGCTGAGCTACATCTCCAGACCTTGCTAAAAAAAAAATTTTTTTTTTTTAAATTTTGAGACATGGCTTCACTCAGTTGTTCAGTCGGCACTCGCAGCCCCTGGCTGCCTCCCTCGTCTGGATCCTACTCTTCGCCCTAAGCACCCAGAGCCAGGAGCTAGACGAGCAGGGAAAGCTCCTGGACCGCAGAGCCCACCAGAATGATCCTGCCCCGCGGGTCCTCGTCTCCTTTGCACACTCTTTCCCACGGCAGTCACAGTAAAGCCTGCTCTTCGTTCCTGCCATCCTTGCGTGCTGCCCACATGGCACGGCGCCAGTCTCTAGAGATCTGTGCGTGTTTCTCCCCATGACGATCAACTTGCGTGCCCACTTGTCTTAGCACAACTGACTAGTGCAAATCCCAGGTACACTGTAAGCCACAAGACCCCTGTGGTAGCCCCAATCCCTCCCAATCGTAACTTAGAACACAGAGGGTCACAATGAAGAGAAATAAGAGCAGACAGTTAAAGGGGAGGCGAGGTGGATTAGATATCGAACTGATAAGAACAGATACGACACTTGACCTTAGCCAAATGGCCGAGAAGTGATAAAATGGGTTAAATAAAGGTGTCTGTGATGACTCCTACATTTATTTAACTAACTGGATGACAATGCCACATAAACAGGCAATCCAGAGAGAGGACTAAAGGTAAAAGAGAGAGTGATGAGTGAAATATGTTTTCAGGACAACCACATGTGAATGTTGCATAGACAGCAGGACTTGAGCTCATATTCAGAGGCAGGAACCCGCCTCCCCCGCTCAACTACTCCAAGTGAGGACTCGGAGGCCCTGACTATTTATAGAATGTGCTTTTCTTCCCTAATATATCACATTTTTGGTTGATGTAAATGACACTTTAAGATGAGAAACATTACTATATTTATATCCTACTGGTTGTGAAAAATTAATTTCATGTGCTGCAGATGCTATTTGATACACATCTGTCTGCCGGCTGTCCACGTCAAACTCAAATCCACTCTGATAGGGAAATGTTCTCCAAATTTGAGCCAAATTGCCTTAAAATACTTTTCTTTCTAGGAGCCACGAGCGTGGCACCTCCAAGTTCTCCCGATTCACCCTAATTATCACACTTGTGTGAATCACATTGCAACACAAGTTGCTCTCTGTTGGATCTGTAATTTTATAGGATGAAGAAAGTAAGTTATGGGAAAATTCCAACTTTGTCATCATTCCTGTCATTGGACAGATCTTTATCATTTCAGGGTAAAAAAAAAACCCGAGAAGACCAACAGGGGGCATATTTTCCCTCTCCCTTGCAACCCAAGCCACAGAGGTGTTGAAGTAATAACTCTACTGTTACTTTCAAGGAGGTTTGGGGCCTGTTTTGGCTTGCCACCTGTGTTTTGAAAAGTCTCAACAGAAAGTAGCTTCTGAAGTTATTGTTACCCAGTTTGATTTTGCCCGAGGAAAAGAAAGACATCTATATATCTGCAGAAAGAAACAAGGTTCTTTTACCATAAGTTATGCGTAGCATTCTGAGTTTAGGTTTGTAAGAAATCAATGCCATCTGCAAGCAGCAGCAAAGACTTAGGAAGCCAAATATAGTCCTAATAAGTAAGGAGGTAGCCCAGCATTTATGGTTTCCTGAGGGGTTACAAGCAGACAGATGCAACTAGCAGTCATATTGCTGATGCATTACAGACCCCAAGCTTGTGACAACTTAGAGAAAGTTGTGCAGTCAAAACAAGCCTCATAACTATCAACAGCAGGAGACAAGAGAAAAAAATGCTAAGTCTATTTCATCTTGTTTTTGTCCACTATAACAATGGAAAGGATTATCTACTACATAATGTCACCTAGTTCAAAAATAACAGTAAAACAGAAGCTTTTAGAGCGCACATAATGAATTGGGTGGTATGAGGGCTAGGGTTTCTTGAAGATGCACCACCCAACATAACTAATGAACAGAGTGTTGAATGACAATGTGTTCTCTCATTTCTGGAGGGTTACGCAGTCAGGAAAAAAAAAAGGGACTTAGACTTTTTTTTTTAATCAAAATCAGCCACGCAATCAAGAGACAAAGAAGAAAGGAAACTCCAGAGGTGATCTCCCCAATGTCTTCATGGAGGGAGCCTCTCCTTCCAAACCCCCTCCCCTCCCACCTTCCTGTCCTTTCCAGAAGTAATTTAAGCAAGTGCCTCTCTCTTCATATTATACTGTATTATTCTTTGTTTCAAGTTTTCTGTGGTTAAAAAATACATACAGTTCAGAACAGAATAACTTTATTGACATTGAAGCTTATGGGAAAATTTGATTTAGTCCATAACCAATTTGGTTCTGCAATTCACAACCAGAATCATGGAAGAAATTAGGTCTGTGAGCTTAAGTACCACTGTACCAACCTATGTATCTGGTATACCATGTGAATGTGAGTTCCAGTAACAAAAAAATAATACCTCTGAGGAACACAACATTGTAAAAATTAAACTGTTTATATAGAAGAAAGAATTAATCAGGTGGAACAAAAATTTTAAGTAGAGGGCGGGAGATTTAGCTCAGTGGTTCCAGTGCCTGCCTCACAAACTCAAGGTCCTGAGTTCCATCTGGTAACCATATACAAAAATGCTGGGTGTGGTGACTCCCACCCACCAGCAATCAGTACCACATACCACAGTGCTGGGCGTGGTGGCTCACGCCTGTCATCCCAGCACTGGGGAGGCAGAGGCAGGAGGATTGCTGAGTTTGAGTTTTGCCTGGGCTCCATAGTGAGCTCAGGGCCAGGATGAACTACAAAGCGAGACTCTGTCTCAAAAAAAAAATAATAATAATAATTAAGTAGAAAAAAATTCTCAAAGAGATAAAGGAAAATTGTAAATATAAATCAGAAAATACAACTTAAAGGAAAATCAGTTGAAAACAGTGGATATAAAAATATCTTTGCCAAAGCAAAGACTTAATCAAGATGGAACAGCAGAATGGTAGAATAAACACTGGAGGACAAAATATCAAGTTAAGGAATTCTATGGAGAGATACCAGAAAAGACTAAAGAGGAAAAAGCACAGAAGATAAACTTAATAGATATGGAAGAAAGCAATAAAAAAAAGTCAAGATATATAGAACTGAAGTCTCAGAAGAAGATAAAGGTAGATTGCGGTAGAGAGCAGTTCAAGAGATATGTGAAGAAATAATAACCAAGAATAAAAAAATGTGAGATCTCAAATATAAAGAACTCACGAAGACTAGAACTCACATAAAACATAAGAACAATTACAATTACACTCTTTAAGTGAAATTTGAGAACTACAAAGACAAAAAGAAAATTCTAAAGGCCTCCAGTAAGCAAAGCAAACAATTTTATAGGAACAAGAATCAGATTGCTATCAGACTTCCCATGAAACAACACCCAATGCAGGAGGCTAATGATACTTTCAAAGTGTTGGTGGGAAACACAATAAAAGCAGAATCAAAGAACTTAGCATATAAAGACCTAATTTTAAAATGCCCAGTAAAGATATATAAATCCAGGAGAAAGTATGAAAATGTGGGGGAAAACCTTCTCGACACTGTAGTGAACATTTGTTAAACACATGGACCTCGAATTGTGATGAAAGGAAATCCAGGCGATCTAAGAGGATGTGGTGGTGTGTGGCTGATGTCTGTATATCAATTTGGCAAAGGGACAGTGACCAGATATCTGATCAACACATTTATATGTTGCTGTGAAAGTATTTTCTAGATGAGATTAACACTTAAATCAGTAGGTGTTAAGTAAAGCAGATGACCCTCCGGAGTGTAGGTGGGATGGAAGGAGGGGAAAGTCTGCCGTCTGCCTCCGAAGTGTCTCAGGACTTGACTCGTGGTATCAGCCCTCTCCAGGCCTCCGGCCCAGCTTCCCGTGCAGATTTTAGACTTGCCGGTCTCTACACTCACGTAAGCCAGATCCTTTCCTTAAAATCTCTCTCTGCCTCCTATCTATATTCGACCTACGTACAAATAACTTACTTGTTCTCTTTCCCTGGAGAACCCTGACTAATCCAGAGAGTATGCTACAGGAAGGTCTTAATGTGTCTAATCATATTTATTTCTTAATCCCCTTCCTAAAAATTCTCAGAGAGGCTATTATGATATATATGATTTATTACTATAGCATGTGCTGTCCAAAGGGAATTTGGTGTGGGAACGTAATGAGGGGAAGGAATAAATATGATTCCAAAAGAAAATGAAAGAGCTTGTATATAGGGGGTGGGTGGGTAGGGATGTGGGTAAAAATGAGAATTAACTTGTGTCACATACTGGTACAAATTCCCCAATATTGTGTGTGATTGTGAGCTGTATATAAAATGTACCAATAAGGAATTCAATTTTTAATTTTTTTTTTTTGAGACAGGGTCTCACTTTGTAGTTCAGGCTGGCCCTGAGCTCACTATGGTGCCCAGGCAAGCTGCTGCGAACTCAGCAATCCTCCTGTCTCTGCCTCCCGAGTGCTGGGATTACAGGTGTGAGCCACCACGTCCGGCATTGTGGTATGCGGTGTTGATTGTTGGTGGGTGTGTCTCCACACCCAGCATTATATGTGGTAACCGGGGATTGAACTCAGGACCTTGTGCTTGTGAGGCAGGCGCCGGAACCACTGAGCTAACCCTCCGGCCCAAGAATTCAATTTTTAAAAAATTCTGCAGATCACTAGTCTAAACTATGACTATTATATTCAGAAGTCCCTTCTGCTGGGGATGGTTCTGGCACCTGCCTCTGAGTGCAAGGTTCCAAGTTCAATCCCAGATAACAACACACAATAACAAAAAGTCCCTAGTGAAAATCATGGTATAGAGTAAAATAGACAAGAATGCAGACAGAAAAGTCGAGGCCAAAAAAAAAAAAAAAGTACATGAATTTAAGGATTTCAATTACTATTTTCATTTTGCTTTATAAATTTAGATTGAGGCTCCCTCAGTTTTGATGTTTTTTGTTTGTTTTGTTTTGTTTTGTTTTTGTTTTTTGAGACAGGATCTCGCTTTGTAGTTCAGGCTGGCCCTGAGCTCACTATGGAGCCCAGGCAAGCCTCAAACTCAGCAATCCTCCTGTCTCTGCCTCCCGACTGCTGGGATTACAGGCATGAGCCACCACGCCCAGCACTGTGGTATGTGGTATTGATGGCTGGCGGGCGTGAGTCCCAAGCCCGGCATTATAAGTGGTTACTGGGATCGAACTCAGGGCTTTGTGCTTATGAGGCAGGCGCTGGAACCACTGAGCTAAATCTCCGGCTCCTCCCTCAGTTATTAATAAAGGAATGTATATACGTACACCCACAAGGGAGTTTCAGTGACAAACAGGAACCACCAAAGTAGTTCTGAAATGGAGTTCATAATGCCTACAGGGAAAAAAATGTATGAACGTCTATTTATATTTATTTTTATCTCCTGCATACTAATTTCTACCTTCGTGTGAAAAGTAGTAAAACAGATGTGTGGTTTATTACTGAATAAATGTGCGTGTGTCTGATGTGCGTGCTGTGGTCCTGTGAAGAGTGCCCTCCTGAGGGTAATGCCTACCCAGAGGCTATTCTCCTGGGAACCTACCCGTTCCACTTGTTCCCTGGTGCATGCCTAGCTACCCCTGGTAGCTCCAGGCCCACCTCCTGTGACAGAGCCTCCGGGAGGAGCGCCCAGGTGGCAGCTGCGGTGCCCTCTCTCATTTGCACGGCCAGGCTAGCCCGCACACGTGTGCGGTGGAAAGACCCTAAGCGCCTCAGTTATGGGTAATTGGTCCAGAGCTGATTTGACTTGGAACCAGAGTTAGTTAAAAAGATTTAGTCTCCCAGAAGTTTGGGTTGAGGGACACTAAATTCTGTGTGCATCAATATATGGAAAGACCTGTGGATCTGGGGATTATGGGGTGGGCGCCTTTTCCTGCAAGGAAGGAAATTTCATTCTTGCTTAGCTTTGTGGCTGACATCACATTGCGGAGTCTAGGTCTCCAAAGAACTGTACCGTTAATGTCATTTTTTTCTTCGAACATATAAAAAGTTCAAAGAATAGTACAAAAAAATACCTGACCACCCCCTTCCCAGATTTTACTTAGTCTCTCCCCACCATACGCGCACAAGTTGAGTGGTAGTATTTGAAATTACATTGTAGACATATGGCACAATGACACATTACTCCTACATACTTTGACACGTCTATCCTAAGAAAATAGTCTCCTTCATCATCATAATAACATTACCCCAGCAAAGTATTCTACATTAATTCAATATTGTCTAGTATATAGTCTGTCTTCATATTTTTCTATTTGACACAAAAATGTCTCTTAAAACTAAATTTTTTTAAAATGTCTGATCCTGGATCCAGTCCAGCAAGGTGGACTGTCTTAGTTTGTTTTTTGTTGTTGTTTTTTCTTTAACACAGGATAGACTCCCCGATTTTTTGTTTTTCCTCTCACTGTTTTTTAAACAGCCGAGGCAATTGTTATGAAGAGTGTCTTCTATCTGCTCCTAATTAGTCTAGCTTTTTTTTCATAATTAAAGTGAAAATATGTCAAGAGTGACACAGACTAGTTTGTTGACCCTGACTGCATCCCACTGGGTAAGTTTGTCCTGTCTTGAGCCATAAAATTAACTTTCCCCTTTATTACTAACAATCTGTGTGGTAACACTTTGAGACAGTATGAATAACAAGATCGCTAATAAACTTCTACCTACTGATTTTAGAATTCACGTTTACTACTTACCTTAATCTGTCATTGAATTAGAGGGTGTAAAATGGTGGTTTTCTTTTTTTTTTTCTTCTCTTCAGTGCTGGTGATCAAACCCAAGGCCACAGACATAAGAGGAAAGGACTCTTATCTTTGAGCTACATTCTCAGCCAAAATAATAAGCTTCCAATTCCATCATTCTTTCCACATATAGTTAGCATTCTTCTTTTTTTATTGAATTCTCTACTGGTACATTTTATATACAGTTCACAATCACACTCAACATTGGGGAATTTGTACCAGTTTTTTAAAATTGAATTCTTTTTTTTTTTTTTTTTGAGACAGGGTCTCACTTTGTAGTCCAGGCTGGCCCTGAGCTCACTATGTAGCCCAAGCAAGCCTTGAACTCAGCAATCCTCCTGCCTCTGCCTCCTGAGTGCTGGGATTACAGGCGTGAGCCACCACGCCTGGTTTAAATTGAATTCTTTATTGGTACATTTTATATACAGCTCACAATCACACTCAACATTGGGGAGTTTGTACCGGTATATGACACGAGTTAATTCTCATTTTTACCCTACCTATCCCAGTTAACATTCTTCTTTAAAGAGCATTTTCTTCCACTCAAGCTCTTTTATGACTCTTGATTTGGTTTTGTTTTTATCATTTTAACATGACCTGTCAAAACCCATTATCAATATTATTCTTCATAATGTTTCAAAATTTCCGAAATTTGGTTTCTATTATGGAACCTCAAAGAGTCTATGTAATGGAAGGGAAATGAAGTGGGAAGAACATCAAACACTCTTCAGAGAATTGCCACTTACTAAAAGACCGACAATAAGGGAGCTATTTAAATCCATGGAGATTCAATTTCTTCACTGGCCAAAAAAAAAAAAATGCTAAGAATATCTACTTCATGGGCAAGACAGAGTTATGTGACTCAAACTGCATCCCCAATATGTCATTTACTCAAAAGTCTCTCAAATACCTGTTGACTAGAACTGTATCAGAATAATGGAGTGGCTATTATCACTGTTCAGAATACTACTATTATGACCTTTTGATGTGTGAGCCTTTGTACCCTACCAGTCACCAGGAAAGGGTGATAGTAAATCAAATTCATCTCTTAGCCATAGAAGTAATGGCTATTCTTATAACAATGAAGAACATGTTTATAGTGCTCAGTAGGAGACAGGTACTGTTCTGAGGTCTAATTTAGTTCTCACAACATGTTTTTTTTTTTTTTTTGAGACAGGGTCTCGCTTTGTAGTTCAGGCTGGTCCTGAGCTCACTATGTAGCCCAGGCAAGCCTTGAACTCAGCAATCCTCCTGCCTCTGCCTCCCGAGTGCTGGGATGACAGGCTCGAGCCACAACACCCCGCACTGTGGTATGTGGTGCTGATTGCTGGTTGACTGTTGGTGGGCGTGAGTTACCACGCCCAGCATTGTATGTGGTTACCGGGATCGAACTCAGGACCTTGTGCTTGCGAGGCAGGTGCCGGAACCACCGAGCTAAATCTCCAGCCCCTCACAACAATTTTTTTAAAATGATAGCAAAGTTTTATTAAAGGTAGGAAAAGAAACAGACTCTGTAGAATGAGTCTGAACCAGCGCATCCTACAGTGCAGGTGGGCCACCAGGACAGAGAGAACACAGTGGCCTCCTCTCTGCAATTCTAAGAATTCTCATCATCTCTATTTAAAATTAAGATAATTGATAAAGCCATTTATGACAAACCAATGGCAACATCATCTAAATAGGGAGAAGTTGAAAGTGCTCCCTCTAAAATCAGAAACAAAAGGAGGATGTCCACTGTCACTACTCCTGTTCATTATAGTACTCAACACATTTGCCAGGGCAGTCAGGCAAGAGAAAAAATAAAAGGGATATGTATAGCAAAGGAAGAATTCAAATCTTTATTTGCAGATCACATGATCCCATACATAGAAGACCAAAAATGTTCCATCAAAAGACCCCTGGAAATAATAACCAAATTCAGCAATGTAGCAGGATACAAAAATCCATAGCAAATCTGTATGCTAATAATGAACTCACCATGAAAGAAATTAGGAAAATATCCTCAGTAGCATCAAGAAAAATTGAATACATAAGAATTAACCTAACCAAGGAAGTGAAAGAACTCTATAAATAAAAATACAGTCCTCTAAAAAAGAAGATTGAAGAAGACCACAGAAAATGGAATGATATCCCATTTTCCTGGATAAACAAAACCAATATAGAAAAAAATGGTCATACTTTCCAAAGTGATTTATAGATTTCATACAATCTCAATCAAAATACCAACAGCATTCCTCAGAGAATTGAAAGAAATCTTAAAATTCGTATGAAACCAGAAAAGACCCATGATAGCAAAAGCAAAATGGGAGATAACACCAAAGCAGGAGCATCTTAATCGTGGATTTCAAATTATATAACAAAGCCACAAGCATAAAAACAGTGCGGTACTGGCACAAAAACATGATGGCTCTTCTCAGAAGAAATAGAAAAGGCTCTTAAATACATTCAAAATGTTCAATATGACTGGCCACTAAAGGAATGCAAATTAAAACAACACTGAGATTTCATTTTACTCCAGAAGAATGACTGTAATCAAGACATCAAATATTAGCAAATACTGGCAAGGGTATGGTGGAAAAGGAACCCTCCTGCATCGTTAGTAGGAATGTCAACTATGACAACTGCTATGGAAATCAATGTGGAGATTCTTCCAAAAACTAAAATTAAAAATTCCATTGGATCCAGCTATCTCCATAGTAGACATCTTTCTCAAAGAGTAAAATAGCTGGGGATTTAGCTCAAGTGGTACTGCACCTACCTTGGAAGCACAAGGGCCAGAGTTCAATCCCCAGTTCTGCAAAAAAAAAAAAAAAGTTAAATACATCATATTATAGTAATACATTCATCTCAATGTTTATGGCAGCACAGTTCATATAACTGAATCCTGAAAGCATCCTTTGTTGCTGTCCATCGACAAACAAATGGAAAAAGCCAATGTGGTGGTTATATGTAATAAAATACTACCTACTACTAAAAGAATCAACTTGAGTCATTTGTAAGGAAGTACCTTGAGACAATAATGTTAAGTGAAATAAATCAAATACACAAGCTTAAATACCATACTGGTTTTTTTTACTGTTTTTCTCATATGACAAATCCTAAATATAAATTAAAAGCAAAATAAATGATAGATAAAAGGAAAAAAGGAGATATACCTTAGCTTTTTTAAAATCAATTTTACTGGTACACTTTAGATATACATAATGACATCACCTGGCATTTGTACCTGTACATGACATACCTTGATTCTTTTTCTCTCCAATCTCCTCCCTTCAACCCCTCCTCCCCTCCTCATTTACAAAATTTTGTTTCCATTTTATTCCTTTTTTGTCTTTTCCTTTCCTTCCTTTCCCCCTCCTTTCCCCTAGTTCCCCTTCCCATTTGAACACTTTCTATTTCCTGTTATCTATGATACATTTGGATGTTTATTCTTCAGGTTTCTCATACCAGAGAACCAATGTGATATTTAAACATTCGTGTCCAGTCTATTTCAGTTTAGAGGACGGATGGTCTCAAGATGCATCCATTTACCTAGAAATGTCTCAAGTTTATCTTTTTATGGCAGAATAGAATTCGATTGCTTTTTTTAAACCCACATCTTTTTTATCCATTTATTCATTGATGCACGTTTGGGCTGATTCCAAGACTTAGCCATTACAAACTGTGTTGCTATAAACATGGGTGCACATATATCAGTGTGGTATGATGCTTTTAATTCTTTCAGGAAGGTACCAAGAAGAGGAATAGCTGTGTTGAATGAAACCTTTAAATTGTTTAGGAATCTCCAGGCTGATTTCCAGAGTGGTTACACTCTGGAATCCACACTCCCATTAATAGTGGAGAAAGGTTCCTTTTCCCTACAGCCCTGCCAGCATCTGTTATTGATTTCTTGATAACAGCTATTCTTTCTGGAGTGAGATGGAATCTGTATTGTTTTAATTTGCATCTCAAATGACCAGCGCTGCTGAATACTTCTTATGTGTTTATTTGCCAATTCTACTTCATCTGAGAAGTGTCTATTCATTTCAGATGCCCAGTTTTGAACTGGGTCTTTAAATCTGTGAGACATTTTATTTTGTTCTTTATATATTCTAGATATTAGTCCTGTGTTTGAGGCACAGTTGGCAAAATTTTCTCCCACTCTGTGGGTTGTCTCTTCCCTCTGCTGGTGGTTTATTTATTTATTTTTGCAAAGGCTTTTTAATAAAATGAAATCAAAGATCGAAGTATTAATACAGAAACACTAAATCTGCTGGAAGACAGAATAGGTAGGACTCTTGAAGACATACGTGTAAGCAAAGATTTTTATGAACAAAACCCTGATTGCACAGGAACTATCACAAAGAATCAATAACTGGGATCTCATGTTATTAAAAAGGGAGACAAATCTTTTGTAAATGGGAAGAGGACCAGGGGAGGGAGGGAAGGATGGAGAAAGGGAAGAAGATATAAAAAGGATTAAGAATGCCGGACGTGGTAGCTCACACCTGTCATCCCAGCCCTCGGAAGGCAGAGACAGGAGGATTGCTGAGTTCGCGGCGGCTTGCCTGGGCACCATAGTGAGCTCAGGGCCAGCCTGAACTACAAAGCGAGACCCTGTCTCAAAAAAAGCAAAAAAAAAAAAAAAAAAAAGGATTAAGATGTTTCATGTACATGTGACAATTACAATTGAAATAGTCATTCTGTGTGGCAAACATGTACTCAGGAAAAACGAAGCATGTAATAACTGTAACCCCAGCGCTCTGGGAGGCTGAGGCAAATGACTGCGAGTTCGCACCCCGCCAGGACAACTTCCTGAGACACTGTCACACAGTGAACAATTCAGAAAGGGCTGGGAATATGCTCCAGTGTGAAAGCCCTGGGTTCAATCCTCAGTCCTGTGTGGGGAGAGACAGTCTGGACCTAGAAAGGCTACGTTGCTGGCCACATAGCCCGTGCGTGGTGGCACCAGGACTTACACCCTGAGAACCTGCTGTCAGAGTGTTCTTATATGCGTTGTGCTAAGGACAGAACTTTAAAAAAAAATAAGTAAATAAAAACAGAAAGTGTCCTTTATATAGGAAAGTGTGAGCAAGCATGTGACAACTGCTAACAGAAGGGCGTGCCCAGAGTTGACAGGAGTAAGATTCTCCCCCCAACTGCCTCTCCTGCCATAGCTGGTTAGGACACTTTGGAGGGTGCTGCGGAGGCCACAACAGGATGCCAGCTCTTCCCTCGCTCCTCCGGTGCTTTATGGCAGCGTTAGTGACGTCCCGGCTCTGTCTGAATAACCCACCAGCTGGTCCAGCCGTGAGAACGTTACTGTTCTCTGCCAAGTTAGATTATTCCCCTGCTTCACAAGTTCTAGTTCTTGCAACTTCGAAAGATACCACTGCTTTTGTTTTCTCCAAGCTAGGGGGAAAATAATACGTTCCCCAAATCTATCACAAAAGATGCCTCAGCTCTGTAGGGAAACTCACAGGCCAATCTCAGAGCTCTCCATAATCTCCCCGAACGGGCCGCGCGTTTGGTTTGTGCGACCCTTTCCTCACAAGATGGACCAAAGGTTCAATCGAAAATCTTCGTAGGAGTGGGCCGTGGGCCGTTGTTGCTACAAGTGTCCGTTAGTTAATGTGCTTTGTAAAAAATGGTGCTATTTTCTCCAAGGTCATTTTGTAATTTTTCTTTACACTTTTCTCCTCGGCAGTGTTCTGTGGAACTGCTTGTCTGATACTATTGGACTGAATATACGGGTCATTCACAGGCACTAAATGTTCCCAGTTATCTGTATCCTACAAGAAAGTCAAGCGCTAAGAACTCACACAGTGTGAATTATAGCCTAATAATTAGTATCTTGTGCATTAGGAGATGCGAAGCTGCATTTGAATGCAGCCATTCAAATAGTTAAGCACAAATTACCATGCTGTAATTCAGGCCACAAGCCTCTCCTAGACATGGAAGCAGATGTCCTTTTACTAGAAGAGGGAAACCAGCAGTAATCTGAAGGCAGAAAATAAAAGTGGAGTTCTGTTTATTTGGCTTTTGTTTTTATAGTGCTAGCGTGACTCTATTTGTGCTATTGCACCCCAAACTTAGCCATGTAATATTCATCTAAATTCCTCTGAGTGGCCCTTGAGGAATCTCAGCCTTCACCAGCCTCTGCGGGTTCACACAGGGCTAGCAATGGATCTCTGCCTTTTCCCAGCTTGCATGATTTCCCCTGTTCCGTTGTCAGGTCCTTCCAACAGTGAAAAACACACCAAAAACACCTTCCGCCTACCACCAACAGTCCACTGGAGCCTATATTTGAGAAAGAGAGAGTGTGTGTGCATGTGAGCGTGCGCATGTGCATCTGTATTTGTGTGCAAGGGAAGTAGCCCCCAGGGAACTTCTTACCGTGGTCTGCCAGGTCCTCACATCCGGGGCCTGCCCGGCTCAGAGCTGAGCCCCCACTCTTGCTTCCTGTGTCACATTGTGCCAGCCACATCCGCCACCTCATTGGTGGCCGAGTGTGTGCGTGAGTCAAGTATTCCTTATGTGCTCTGCCTGGGACACATCATCAGTCGTCTGTGTTCTGATTACCTCACATATCTGGTCTCTGCACAGTTAGTTCCTTACACATCAAAGAAAAGGGGAAGGTATGAAATAAAGAATAAAATAAAGACAGGAAAATGCTGAGTTCTTTCTATGCCATACTGATAGCATCCCATGTTGTTGTCTTTCTTTGTTTCTATACAGGCATCCCCCCACCCCAGCACGTACTTACCACTACCTGGCTTTCAGTTATGTAGTTATGAGGCGGGGGCCGGTTCACTAACTGCCATGACTCCATGAAGCCAGAACTCACTGCTTTCCCAATCCTTAGCCTCCTAGATTCAATTCCTAGGAAAGTGCCTGAAATAGAGTAAGTCCTGAGGTATCTGCTGAATGTATAATTGCACTCTCAGGTTCAAGAAATGCAAGAGCTTTTTTTCCTTTGTAAAGAAATGGAAATATAAGTCTTTCGACTCGGCCCCTTGAGCCCTCTTCTCAAATATGCCTTCTATTCCACTTGAAATTATTGGCTTGGGGCCAGTGGTAGAGGCACCTCCAGGAATTTGTGATAGAGATGGATAAAATCTTCTGGAATGTCCTTCCACTTCAAGATACCACAGACTGGGTTGAGAAGCAAATATTTTCTGACACATGCCTTTTCTAAAATGTGAATTTTAAAACATTTTTAAAGCTGTCATTTTAAAGCTTATGCTGGTTCTTAGTGGAGCTTAAAAAGGAAACACAAAATAATGGGATTTTGATTAAGAATGACAACTCACTGTATTTATTTTGGAACAAGATTGTTAAGACTAAGGAAACTAATTTTCTCAGTAAAATAAGTAGTAAGAACTTTCAGTTTTCAGTCAGATTTCCAAAAGAGGACCTTCTAATCTTGAGGAAGAAGATGGGGAAGCATATTTGTTGGGAGAATTTGGACAAAAAAATAGCATGGAGAATAGAAATGTAAATTACAGTGCCTTTTCACTTAGGCAAGTAGGTTAAAAAACCATGAGCAAAATATTAATTCTACAATGTTAAATATATTTAAAACTTCAGATTTTGTTGAATAATTTGTGTGAAAGTTATTTATAGAGACAGAACAGATAGGGGAGAAAAAGGGAGGCCAAAATAAGAGAAAGAGGGGGAAGGGAAAAACAGGGAAGGGGAGAGGGATGGATGGTGGGGGGGGAAGGGAGGGAGAGGAAGGATTGATTGGTTGGGGAAGTTGGCCCATTTGATTACAAAGGCTAAAAAGACTCATGACAGGCTGGAGAACCAGGAAAGCTGAATGGGGGCTGCACAGCAGGCCTCAGAGGCAAGCCAGAGGCTGGTCAATGTGCAAATTTACCCGTTTCTTTTTCCTGCTTTATCTGTCTGTGACTGATTCTCTTTAAGTGCATCTACATTTAGAATTGTTACATATTTTCAGTGAACTCCTTCCCCATCCCTGGATTCGCTTTCTTGTTTTTTTTTTTTTTTTGAGACAGGGTCTCGCTTTGTAGTTCAGGCTAGCCCTCAGCTCACTATGTAGCCCAGGCAAGCCTGGAACTCAGCAATCCTCCTGTCTCTGCCTCCCGAGTGCTGGGATGACAGGCATGAGCCACCACGCCCGGCACTGTGGTATGTGGTATTGATGGCTGGTGGGTGTGAGTCACCACGCCCAGCATTGTATGTAGTTACTGGGGATCGAACTCAGGACCTTGCGCTTGCGAGGCAGGTGCCGGAACCACTGAGCTAAATCTCTGACCCTGGATTCGCTTTCTTTATCCCAGGTAATGGTCCATGCTCTAAATTTTATTTTGTCTGATATAAATATAATCACTCTAGTTTTCTTTTCATTAATGTTTACATAGTTCATCTTTTTCTTTTAATTCAACATACCAAGTCATTATAAGAGGAACAAATTCTTTACAAAGAGTTGAGTAATTTTTTATTCATTTTTCCAACCTTGTGTTTCCTAATTCGCATATTTATCCATTTAATATATACATTTAATATAATACATTTAATATATAGTGATTATTGATATGATTAGGCTACACTTAAGCATCTCAATCTCACTGGCTGTTTGTTCCATCAATTTTTTGCTCCTTTAGTATATATGTGCCTGCTTTTTTTCTTTCTGCTTTATATCATCACAGTTGGACTTTATTTCATAATTCATAATAACCACCAACTTGTGGAGTATGTGTTATTTTGTGTACACATAATGGTGATTGTAGCAAGCTAATAAACATATCTATTACCTCACATACTTACTGTTTTTTAAAGAACATGTAAAATCTAGTCTTTCAGCAATTTAAGAATATGTAACTCATTATTATTATCTTGCTATGTGAAAACCTGTCCCCCCATATAACAGCCAGCTTCTCCCTACTCTCAACTTCACCCCCACAACCTTTGATAACCAGCATTTTCTCTCCTTCTGTAAGTTTGACTTTTTCACAATTGGACTTTTCGTCCTCATTTAAAGTTTTCAGTAGTTAGCCTAGTGTTTGCAATACATGTCTTCAAACAACATTACATTGCTCTACGTTAAGTATAAGACCCAGCCTTATAATGGGAAAAAAATGAGAATCAAGATATATCACAATGTTGTGTGTAATGGTGAACTGTATATAAAACGTACCAATGAAGAATTTAAAAAAGATATCATATATAGGTACACATTCTCAATGATAAATGTGATCATAAACTCCATCTAACTGTACAATAAACTCAATAAATTAAAAAAGAGTACACTCTTAATTTGTTCCTCATCTCTGGTAATTTTCATATATTTTACTCTTGTGTACACTTTTATTTATTTATTTATTTTTTTGCTTTTTGAGACAGGGTCTCGCTTTGTAGTTCAGGCTGGCCCTGAGCTCACTATGGTGCCCAGGCAAGC
>PVIC010041364.1:0-16249 GCA_004025085.1 Thryonomys swinderianus
GTCTCACTTTGTACTTCAGGCTGGCCCTGAGATCACTATGTAGCCCAGGCAAACTTCAAACTCAGCAGTCCTCCTGCCTCTGCTTCCCTAGTGCTGGGATGACAGGCTTGAGCCACCACATCCAGCTGGCTTCTTACTCTTAATAAACTGGCTCCCCACGCATTGGGCCACGCTTGGAAATGAGCCAGTCTCAGTTTCCCTGCTCTGTTCTGTTGGCACCAAAATCCTCTTGGCTCCATGATCAGTCCTCACATTAGGATTCTAATTCTCTCTGTTTCCCATTCAGCCCAAAGTTTACTTACTCCTTTAGCTATTCTGCCTTTTACTCTTTGCAGATCATGTTAACGCATCTTTCTTTTCAAGAAAATCTGATATATGAAAGAATAGATTCAAAATCGCGTTTAAAATCCTTAACATCATCATTAGGCTGAATTAAACTTAAATTCTCAACAAGTGAGTCACAGTGAGTCATGTGATTTCTTAAAATTCTGTTTTCAGTATGCCATCATACAGATTCAATTTCAAGAGCCGAGAAGCAGAAAGATGGATAATTGAGTTCTTCTTAGACCTCTGAAGACATGATATCATTATTAACAATGAGGAAGCTATATGAACGACACAAGAATATTTCTTTCTTGTTTCCAGGAGAAATTTGCAAATGTATTGATAAGTGTATTCTCCTTTATATTAAATAACCAAAAAGTTCATGACTTAAAACAACACACTGACAATGCCATAGTGTCTGTACATCAGAAGTCGACTCATTTGGGTCTTCTCTGTATTTAGATAAGGCTAGAGCTGCTTCACTCCACATGTCAGAAGGGTATAATCACCAGATAGATAGATGATAGATAGATAGATAGATAGATAGATAGATAGATAGATAGATAGATAGAGATGCATAGATATTTGTGTGTGTGCGTGTGTATGTGTGCATGTGTATGTGTGTGTGTTTCTTATCTATATATTATAAAACAGTGCTCCATTTTATTGGTACATGGCATATTTATTTTGCAATGCTAGACACTGAAACCAGGGCCTTTGCACTGAGCCCTATGTCCTGCTCTTTATTTTCCACTAAGTTGCCCAAGCATGGCTCAAATTGATGACTCCACTTTGGAGCCTCACAGACGGCTGGGATCAGAGGTGTCCTCCACCAGACTTCTAGGCCTCACTCTGCTCTCCACACTGGGAATGGACTTGTGATTCTCCTTCCTCTACCTCACAGAGTGGGAAGATTATAGGCCTGTCTTGATGACATAGTATACTTATTATTTCTCAGAATCCCTAAGAAACATTTGTCTCCAAGCATTTTTTTATTTAATATGCCATAATGACTATGATTGTTAAATAACTAAATACAATGTATCTTGAGATAGGATATTTTACACTGTCATTAAATGAGCTATATTTTCACATTTCAATTTTTTTAAAAAAGCCTCATTAAGAAACACTATGCCTATGCAAAATATATGCCATTGAGGTGTTCAGTTTACAAATCAACCACGGAGTATCACTTCTTTAGATTTACTCCTAGAATCTGGTAGTCTTCTTGGTGACTGATTACATTTAATTACTTCCCAGGATAAAATGATTTGTCCATGAATATAGTGTTTCTTGTCTGAAGAAAGATAGTGCTGTGAACATTGTCTCACAAGTACTAAAATATCTATTTTTTTCAGCCTACACAAGAAATTCTCACCACTACTAACATTTCAGAGTGAATAATTCTTTATTCTGAAGTAATTTCCTGTGAACTGGGATTGTTTACGAGACCCACTGGCTTCTGTAGAGAGAAAAATACATCAATAACACCAGCTTCGAGCTCCCACTACAACCAAAACTGATTCTAGGCATTGCCAAATGCCCTCTGATAGGGAGGCCTACTGGATACAGCACTGATTTTCTTTTCAATTTTCAATAAAAGAATAATATATTCAGTTATTTTCTATACCGCATTTAGTCTGGAGGGAGTTCATTACTTCCATTAACTCTGGAGGGAGTCTAGACTTTACGAGACTCAATTTCCTTATCAATAATGCATGTGAGTAGCACCTCATTGAATAACATGGAATGATTAGGTAAAATGCAAATATCTAGAGCAGGAATTTGTATGTACTAGTTCACACCTGTTCATTTCTTCTTACAGGACTAGACATTTTGGAGGGAGAATTGAGACAGGGTCTCACTGTGCAGTTAAAGCTCGCGTTGAATTCACTGTAACGCTCAGGCTGCCGGGATCTCGGTGCAGTTTCCTTGCCTCTGCCTCCTGGCTGCTAGTATGACAGGCATGTGCCACCATGCCTGCCCAATAACTGCCTTTTTAAAGGTCATATTTAAAAATCAGGTTTCAGAGAAGGCTTAGAATTTTTTAATTGAAAAATTTAAAAATTTCTACAAAGTTTATAAATCCTTTAATTTCCATCCAAGGAAAAGAAAGTTTCAAAAGGCAAGGAATCTAAATTCCAAGTCAGAACGAGGCAAGAATGAATGGGTGAAACAAATGGCTAAATAGCTCTCCAAATTAATAGTTTTAGACCTAAGTCCAGAAGCAAATTGGGGAGCTTCTGGAGTTGGTTTCTGAGCCCAAAGAGCAAGCAATGGTACTGAGTTTACTTAGTGTTCATTTAGGATTTTTGGTTTTGCTGGTTCTCATAGTTATAAAATAGACACTGCCTGGTTGAACCTTTGAAAAATCACTGACTTCTGTGCTTTGCAAGGGGATGTTGTTAAACAATGGACAGGAATATAAAACAGGAAAAGCCCAACCAGTCCAGAATGAGAATTGTAGAAGCGTGGTCAGCATCACATCTTTGCCGAGAGTGTTCTAGACTTGACCTCAGATCTTAACACATAATTTATCAGCTAGGAGTGGAGAGACACTTTCCATAATGAACTATCGGGGCTGCCATTTAAAGGATGTGAATAAAACATTGAACAGTTGTTGAACTTCTTGAAATTCAAGATACTTTTCAAATGCACTCAAAATTCTGGTTAGGTTGTTAGTGGGAACAGCTTCAGTGCCACAAGTAACTTGGGTTTCAAGTTCTGTCATTTTAGTTTAGAAGGAGTTCTGCTCTCTAAATAATTGATTTTAGAAAGAGGAGAACCTTGTCAGGGATTCGGTTTATGTTCGGAGGTTGTAGTCATTTAGCTGCTGGCTACTGACTCAGGAGTGACACTCATAGGTGCCAGCCCTTCTTTCAAAGTTGATGGCTGCCAGGGGCGGTATTTGTATTGTGTCACCATAAAACTAAAAATATAAGTAAACCTTTACCATGTGAATGCCTTACTTTGTTTATTCCTAAGTGGAGAGGAGTAACCACAGCATCTTACATAAAAACCTAAGAGCTGATCATCATTTACAATGTATTCGATGTAAGTGTGCAAGCTTTTCTTCCCAAGGTCTTCTGATTAGTAAGAACTACCTTTCATCTATGGTACCTGATCCTGCAAGTAATGAACTCCAACATTAATCTTGGCTTAGCAGTTGGTAGAGAAAAACCTTTGCTTTTAAAAAATTAGTACTGATTTCAGAAATTAGGGCAGCTCTTCCCTTCTTTTTGATTAAAGCACAGCTTCCTTTCCATGGGCAATTTACCCAATTTTACATAATGGTCAAAGGTCTCTCTTATAGAAATATAATTTAATAACTGGCTTGTTTTTAAATTTATGATGATATGAAGGTTATGATCATCTTACTATAAGTATGATAAGAGTAATGAGTTCAAATGTCAGTACTAACTACAACCTTTTTCTACTTTTGAACAGCCATGAAATGTTTTTATTTAAAATACCTTTAGATTGTTAGTGTAATATTCTTTTTCAGCGAGTTTTACTATTTCTATTTTAAAAACCCTAGCGATGTGGGGTTTATTTCCCTCACAAAATAACATATATTCAATCTCTTTTCATCAGAATCAGTGGCTACAAGGCTATTTTGTAATCTCTATTTTAAGACAAATAGCGTGAAAAATTAGAAAATATTACTATGATTAGAAAATTGATTTATACTCTCTATCTTGTTTCCATTTTATGACAGTGAGTAGGTCCTTCTGGCACTAGGTGATCAGACCCTCACGTATAAACCTGGAGGCCCTGAGGCCACCTCCTGGAGACTAACTGCGGGTGACTCCTCAGGGTGCCCATAGGTGTGGAGCCATCAGCACCTCAGAAGGCTGCCTCTGGCATCAAATAAGATATACATTGCACCAACAAAGATAAAAATAAACTTAAAAAGGGCCAGAGGGTTAGCTCAGTGGTTCCGGCACCTGCCTCGCAAGCGCAAGGACCTGAGTTGGATCCCCGGTAACCACATATAATGCTGGGAGTGGAGACACGCCCACCAACAATTAACACCGCATACCACAGTGCCGGGCGTGGTGGCTCACGCCTGTAATCCCCGCACTCGTGAGGCAGAGGCAGGAGGATTGCTGAGTTCGAGGCTTACCTGGGCTACATAGTGAGCTCAGGGCCAGCCTGAACTACAAAGTGAGACCCTGACTCCAAAAAGCAAAAATAAATAAATAAATAAATAAATAAATAAATAAATAAATAAATAAATAAATAAATAAATAAATAAAATAAACTTAAAAAAAAAAAAAGAACACTCGCATCCTCCAGCTATTGCTGAAGATCAACTGACTCCAACCTTGAGCTCATACTCTACAGTTCTGGACATCACAAATTTGAAAACTTGTTGCACAAATTTTTTATATATATTTTATATGTTACAGTATAAGTGCCATTGGGGGCTATACCACAGGTAGAGATAAGACCTGAACTGTGTTTAAACAAATAAGGAGAACTACCTTGATTATAAAAGAAAGCAAAAGGAGAGACTAGGGTCTTGGAGGAGATCAGATTGGTGGATGAGGTGAAACTTTACAACACATGGCTTGGCAACAGCTGGAAGTCAAGAACCCGTGCAAGAAAATAGTGAGAGAAAAGGGAGAACAAGATGGATAGAGCATGTTTAATCAATTCGGCCTCATTCTAAAGATTTTGTTATGGCTAAATCTATTCTAAGTATTACAAATCTGGCAAGAGAGGAGGCTGTAACTGAGCAACAGGGAAATAACAGAACCTGAATTAAGTTGATACAGTCTTAATTATCTTTACTATGTATTTTAGCCTGTTGTCCATAGTTTCGTGACCTATACATTGTAGCAAGAGAGAAACAGTTGAAGAAACTAATACAAAACTTTATACTAATAAATGTTAGGAGTTGTATCGAAGTGCACACCAGGAGCGCTTGGGAATGAGTAGATATAGGATATATTTGACACGTTTGGTAGCCTTTGTTAAATTGGTGGACAGCATAAGAAAATAAATAGTAGAATCAGAAAAAGAAAGTTGGAAATTAAGGATACGGAATAAATGACGTTTCATTTTTAATTTTCTGAGTTCTGCATGCCAACTATTTTCATATTTATATATATATGGATACAACATAACAGGGAAAAAATAATAATAATAAATCTTTAAAAAGAAATGTAAACATCCTTAACAAAACATTAGAACTTAAATCCACCATGATAAAAAGGATTATATAACCTGAACCAAATGTAGTTTACCTCAGAAAAGCAGTTGGTTTAACATTTGAAAATACATTAATACACTGATAGAATAGAAAAACAGACAGTAATCACACCATATGTGATTATATATATATTAATTATTATATACAGGAAGAACTGTGACACGCCCTACCACAGCCATGCCGGAAGCTGAGCAGCAGTCAGCCTCAAGGGACTGGATTTGGTCCATCACTAAGAGCTTCCTTAATCTCGGCCCCTGCTTTCCTCTCAGGACCAACTACCGAAAGCCCAGCATGCTCCCGAGCTGACCACGCGGATGCTCTGTGTCTAGCGAGGCTGACCCCTGCCTCCCTCAGTCAACAAGCTCCTCTCAGAACCCACTGAAGCCAATTCTCTTTTCTTACTCTAGTGTTACTCTATCTCTGAGACTCTGAGTCCCCAGCTGAGGGCGCTGTCACTGCGCTGTCACAGAGTAGACGGGAGCAAGCTCAGGACGACGTCGCGAGATGTGCTAGAGGAGGAACGTGCCAAGCAGAAAACCAGGAGGCCAATGGCGGATGCAGGGGCAGGGTTCGAGGAAGTCAGAGTGGTGGTTGGAATGACCGATACTTAATGTTAGAGAAGGGGTAAGATGCAAAGTGTGTGTGTGTGTGTGTGTGTGTGTGTGTGTGTGTGTGTGTGTGTGTGTGTGTGAAGCTATGCTGCCAGCTCTGCAGAACTTTGTGCCAAGTACACTGGTATTGACTTTGAAAGTGATACAGTGCTTTATCTGAGTCTCCTCTTTTCTCATATTATCTGAAGGGACATTCAGCATGTCCTTTCTTTGCATACTAAAAAATATGAGCCAAAGTGAAAATTTAGTGGGACAAAATGAAAGAAACAACAAAACACATTCAAGCTCATGAATACATGTCCTGCTCTTTCACATACGATTCATCTCCCCAAGTACTGACCTTCCTTTTTTAAAACGAATTGGTAGAATTCCGAGGGAAGGTGTCATGCTGCACCAGCGGGTGGGCACGAATGTCGGCGGCCTGTAGACCGTTTGTCACGTGTGCTGTGGTGAGAGGTAAATGACCCCAGAGATGGAGAATGTTGACAAGAATACCGATTTCTTTAAATTTCTTTAACTTTACAGAGAATTTTTCTGTTTTAAAATGGAATCTGGGGCCGGAGATTTGGCTCAGTGGTTCCGGCGCCTGATTGCAAGTGCAGGGTCCTGAGTTTGATCCCTGGAAACCACATACAATGCTGGGCGTGGAGACTCACGCCCACCAGCCATCAATACCACATACCACAGTGCCGGGCGTGGTGGCTCATGCCTGTAATCCCAGCACTCGGGAGGCAGAGACAGGAGGATTGCTGCTGCGTTTGAGGCTCGCCTGGGCTACATAGTGAGCTCAGGGCCAGCCTGAACTGCAAAGTGAGACCCTATCTCAAAAAAAAAAAAACAAAAAAATGGAATCTGCTTGAAAAACTACCCAAGCATCCTAGTTGTGTAGTGGAATAATCAGATGAGAGAACCATCATTTTCTAGTAGAGAATAATGAATTTCATAGTTATATCATATCCTCTGCTCCTGGGAACTGCCACAAAATCTATTCATTGAAAGAATCTTGAAGAAAAGCAGAGTCCTGCTTTTCATAAGAAGAAAAGTTTAATGAGTTTTGACAATAGTCAATTTTACCTGATCCCTGTGATCTTGAAAAATAGAGAAAAGACAGGGGTAAAGAAATCCATCCACTCTCTGTGTCGATGAAAAGATTGGCAGCAAAGAATCACCTTCCCAACTGATTCAGTTAAACTTCTGGATAACTATCACGCTTGTTACTGTGCTTATATACGACAAGCCAGATACAGAGAGCAACCCTCTAAATTTGCATTCTACTTTCATACACAGTTCCCGGAGCTGTTGACCTAAACTGACCAAATACCTTCCAGCTTGACCAAACTTTAAGTCAGCTTCTCTGTATCCATTCCCTGAGCGTTGGGTACCATCAGTCAAAGTTAGCTCACATATTTTCCATATCCCTTCTCATATCGGAGGAATAGCACTGTAAGAGAATGTATAAAGTGATAAGCAAGTTTAACAGATTTGTTTACCTGAGCAGAGGATTGGTAATCTCACAATGGCCCATAGCAGGCTGAAAAGCCAAGGAAAACAATCCATGCTCAATGCAAGAAAGTGGAAACCTTAAAACAAGTGTGAAAAATGTAGCTCCAGGCAAACGCCAAACCCCTAGAGAGTTACCAGTAGGAGTCCATGAAATCTGGAGTCTGATGATGGAAGAACCATGAAACAGAAACAAAAAGACTCACCTGCTCAGCCCATGTGAGTACGTGCGCGCGCGCGCACACACACACACACACACACACACACACACACACACACCCATGAGCTTGCCTGCTTCCACTTTTGGCTCCGTAGTGGCCACCAGCCTGTTTGACAGTGCTGACCCCATTCAGAGCGGGCCTTTCCCCCTCAGTCCATTGACCCAGCGCTCATCCCTAGAAATATCCTTCTGGTCACACCCAGAAGTATGAGTCGTCAGTGTTAGGCCCAATTTGCCGACCAAGATTAACAATCACACTTTCTAAAACCAGACTCAATGGCCAAGGATTTCTTGACCAATGGTGTCATCACAGCATCTACTTCTCCACATTTATATTTTTCCCTGGTTTACTTCATACAATTTCTTTCTGCCAGACTTCTGATGCATCCACACATTTATAGTTAAGAGAGTGCTCTCCCCTCCAAGGCCTCTCTTTTACTACTGCAAATAGTCTTCTTCCCTGCGCTGTAGTAATCCTTTTGAATAAAGTGTTTTCGTCCCTAAATCTACATGTGTATTTATTTGACACTTGAAAATACATGTAGTTTTTCTAGCCTATACCAGCACAGTATGACCTATTTGCTCAATAGCATGCCATTAATCCACTATGGATGTATATTAGTCACAAAATCACCAAAAGATATTAAATGTTGAAAAATGTTAAATAATACGTGTTTGAGAGTGATTTAACTGGTCTTTGCTCCATGTATGACAGTATCCAATGCTCCATTAGATCTCACCTGCTTTGCAGCCACCAATATAATAATACAAACTTATTTCTTGAAGTTGATCATAGGACTGAAAAATAAAAATAAAAGATTAAAGGCTGGGATTTAGTTCAGTGGTTCTGCTGGCTGCTTTTTAAGGTCTTGAGTTCAATGCCTGCTACCAAAACTAAAATAAAATAAGATTAGATTTAATTTAAAAATAAAAGGATTTTTTAAAGATTGCATATATTTAAATTTTGCCCTAATGAATGCATCTCAAATAATTACGTGTATTTTCTCTGTGAGAAACTCATACATCCTCGTCTCACGTTTCATTGTTTTGTTCATATTTAAAGATAGTCGGAGGCAAGTGTCAGGGTCACCCTCTGTGAGCCTCACCCCGGAAGACACGGGCCAAGAGGTACACGGTCACATTTTCTTGATGCTCTCCCAAAAAATCTGTTTGGGCTGAGATTCAAGAGGTAGTCTGATGTCTGTCTGTCTGTCGGTCTGTCTGTCTGTCTGTCTCTGTCTCACTCTCTGTCTAATATTTATGTCTTTTATTACTTACAGAATAACTTCAATTTGTTTTAAAGTCACATAGGTCCTTTTAGTAGAATGAAACCTATAATATAAAACTGGAAAATCGTTTTCAAGAAAAATGTTGCATCTGCCTCCTTCTTTAGTCAATCTGGGCTCGGTTTGTATGGAGTAGGTACAATGCTGGTGAGATTAAGGTCGACCTCAGCATCCCCAGCAGTTACACATTTAGTGCACAGTCTGCTGCGGCACTTATGCTGCAGGTTCAGCACCACTGACTTAGCACAAGTCACACCTGTACACTAAACTTGCAGAATGGAGATTCCCCCTCTCACCTACAGAAAGACTTGAGCCTGGTGGGTACGGTAGATCTATATGTGACTGAGAAGTTTCCATTTGTGACTCACGCATGCTTAGTCTTTGAAATTGCTTCTTAGTCATGACCTTGGCCTTTAAGTTTTCTACCTCATCATTCTTGATATGTCTAATAAATCACAAAAAGTTCTTAATATTTCAAGAAGTATTTTTGACCATAAATTCTGGAAACTGAATGTAAGTTGATTCCTGATGTTAAAGTTTTAGAAATTTCTCTATTTCTACAGCGGTTACTGAGATTTACTAAATAGTCTTATGCTTTTTGTCATATTATCCTCCACATTTACATGAATATAATAAAAGCTATTGCCTTTTGTATACAGTAGCAGTGAGTGGTAAAGGTAGGGAAAATTAACATAAAACAGGGTGAATATACTAATGTATTTCTTTGGATTTTCTTTAAAAACCAGTTGGTAACATGTGTTGTACCAATAGCTTAGGGTCAGACTCTGTTTGGTGCTGATAAGCCATGCAATTACTATGACTACTCTTACGCTTTCATCTAGCTTGTTCAGTGCTATTACCGATGATTTGAAATAACTGTTGAGTAAACCCAAAGCCCCTTTGCATAGCCTAATCATTTTTCTACAGTATTTTCCTGACTCACTATTTCCTACTTTCTCTGTTTTGTTCTGTAGAAATATTTATTGTTTTTTCTGTTAGACACTGGTTTGTTTAATTGATTATGTTTCTCCCTTTCAAACTGTAATAATTTTAAAGAAAGAGATCATGTTTTATGTATATTTGTAAACCAGGACCTAAAATTGTTGCAGCACAGATACATAACTGAATTAATGAATAAATAAGTGAGCCTGTAAAAAGCAAATACAAGTAGAAAATGGAAATTTTAAAGAAAAGTGGTCATAGAAAAGACAGGATCTCAAAAAGCCATGTGTAAGAATAATATAATAAAGGGTGCTATAAGAAAGAATAAATGATAGATTATTTGTCTTTGTTGAGTACTTGTAAAAATGTAGCTTTTGTTTTCCATATTCTGTACAGAATGTTTCTTTTTTAAACCCATTTAACAGCATCCTACTAATTGTTCATTAACATATCTGGTGTATAAATGTGTAATTATCCATCCAATGACAAAGCAAAGTTGTTTAACTGGAAGAAGGTAATGGCTAAAAGAGAGACAAAGGTATTATCTACCTTGAGCTGCATCATTAACTCACCTTGTAAATTGAAGGCCTTATTTAATTTGTTGAGCTTCAGTCAGCTCATGTGCAAAATTGGGTGGAAATCTATAACTGATGATCCACATGAGTAGTTTGATTAAAGATATCCCAGCAAATCAAGTGAGATTGAATTTAAAGTACCTTCCAAGAATGAAATTAACTCGGCTGAACACTTTGTAAAGTTGTTGATGTCTTCATAGTTCCTAGACCATTGCTCAGACAATTTTAAAGTTCCTGGATTTTTAATAGCAAAAGCAAATGTATAATAAATAATTTGTTCCTAGGAACAAGGTCTCCATTTTATTCTGTGAAGACTCCAATCACATAATTAATACAGCAGCAAATCTCTGAAGGCTCACAACCTTTCACAGGGTTCACTGGTGGTTAAAGGTTCTTCTCCTCACCCTTCACTTCTGTCTTCCTCTTCCCTCACCACCACGGTGTCTCTTTTCTAGAATACTTTCATAGCTACAGGTTGTTTACATGGTTAAAGCTTAATTACATCAACATGGTTGTCCTGGAGGCTTCAGGGAGACGGCCAGACCACCCTTCTGGGTGGAGTGGGGTAGGCCACAACGGTGTGACTTGAGTGTTCCATCTGGTTCCTTGCCCTTTTCTCAAAAGCATTGTTTCCTGGCTCTGCTTCTTTATTGCCCTGAACTAAGTGGACTTGCTCTGCTGACCCTTCTATCATGATATTTTTGCCTTGGAGCCAACCAATCATGGACTGAATCCCATGAAAGAGTGAGCCAAGGCAAATCTCCCCTTTAAGATACTGGTGTCAGGTACCGCGTTCAGCAATGGGAAAACTGACTAATATAGTTGCCCATTAATAAAAAAAAAGTTGCCTTTGGGCTGGTTCGACCCTTGGCAACCACATACAATAATACCAGGCATGGTGGCTCACACCCACCAGCAATCAGTACCGCATTCCACAGTGCTGGGGGTGGCGGCTCATGCCTATAATCCCAGCACTTGGGAGGCACAAGCAGGAGGACTGATGATTTCAAGGCCTGCCTGGGCTACATAGTGAGCCTGAACTACAAAGGGAGACCCTTCCTCAAAAAACTAAAAAGCTAACAAAAAAATTGCCTTTTGATATTTTTATTTTATTGGCATACACATTATGGTGTGAGCAGGGTCAGAATATTATACCAGGGCCAGAGGGTTAGCTCAGTGGTTCTGGCACCTGCCTCACAAGTGCAAGGTCCTGAGTTCGATCCCCGGTAACCACATATAATGCTGGACGTGGAGACACGCCCACCAACAATCAACACCGCACACCACAATGCCGGACGTGGTGGCTCACGCCTGTCATCCCAGCACTCGGGAGGCAGAGACAGGAGGATTGCTGAGTTCGCGGCGGCTTGCCTGGGCACCATTGTGAGCTCAGGGCCAGCCTGAACTACAAAGTGAGACCCTGTCTCAAAAAAAAAAAAAAAAAGAATATTATACCAAATTAGCAGAAAAGAAAGAGAACAAATTAAACAGCTTAAATTTGTTATGTCTTCTGAAATCTGCATAAAATGACTGTGTTATAGATATTTTTTTAAAAAGGAAAAGTTGGAACTCATTAATATCTTCAGTTTCTTATACCAGAGAACAGATATGATAATTACACATCTGTGACCTATTTATTTCACTTATGAGTACGTCCTAAAAGTACGTACATTTGAGTATAAATGACTCAAACATCATTCTTTAAGGCAAAGTGGTGGAGGGGTGAATAATGGGGGGTAAAGAAAAAATGTGATGATAATAAAAAAGGGAAACAAAGCTTATGTATTTAGAGGGTGGGGATTGCAGGGTTGGTAGGGGGATGGGAAAAATAAGAATTAAGTCATATCATATACTGGTACAAATTTCAACGTTGAGTGTGATCATGATATGTATGTACAGTGTACCAATAAAGATAAAAATAAACTAAAAACTTTTTTAGAAAAGGAAAAGTTGGAAAACTTTAATTTTTGTATGAAGTACATTGTCCCCACTATAAATGACATAGGAGAAATAAAAGGAAAACAATTTCTGGTTATTAACATGTTTTCAAAAGCATGAAATAACACATAATGAAATTGAGAAAATGGAAGACAGACCAGATAGTTTACTTCATGAGAACAGTTCTAGGTTATATATGTCTATATTGCTGAAAAACATAAGAATAGGTTTTATTTTAGTAGGAGGATGTCTTGATACCTTTAAATACTTAATTGTATCATTTGAGATAGCAATATGAATGAATTTAATTTCGTTACCAGAAAGAAATTTTACTAAAAATCTATAGTTCTGAACAGTTCAGAGGATTTATTGAAGTGAATTCTAAAGATAATTGCATGCTTACACAACTTTTGACAGCGGTCCAGGGTGTGAAGTTTGCTTGAACTTTACCTGGTCATTATAGCAGTCACATTAAAGGACACAAAGCTTGAAATAGCAATTTTAAATGAGGGTTTTGTTCTAATCAGCATTTTCATCATGCAAGCTGTTTTCTTCTCTTATATACCTAAATCTTATACATAAATGTAATTCCAGACACAATGAATAGTCATTTATGTAAATGTAATTGTACATATATATTTAAATATTTCCTGTCTAGCTTGATACCAATCCAATAAAATTATAACACATCGTAAGAACATTTCAGAAGCATTATACAATCCGTTATTCCTTTAAAATACTCTCAAGTGATTTAGAAAACATCAAGTAAAGATGTGATGGATTTGGGAATTACTGACACACTAGTCACATGACTCAGGATTCTGCTCTCAGATCTGGAGCAACCAAGGTCAAAATTAATAAGGAGATATAATGCCGGACGTGGTGGCTCACGCCTGTAATCCCAGCACTCGGGAGGCAGAGACAGGAGGATTGCTGAGTTCGCGGCGGCTTGCCTGGGCACCACAGCGAGCTCAGGGCCAGCCTGAACTACAAAGCAAGACCCTGTCTCAAAAAAGCAAAAAAAAAAAAATTAATAAGGAGATATAAAGCAAAATGGCCAGTTTCAGGGAAATGTCCAGTTAGTTTTGTAAGTCTCTCATTTGATTGGGTCACTTTAACTGAAAGCCATTAGCTTCCAATACTGGCAACCTGGTGTTGAAACCTCTTCTGGAACCACGGTAGAAGCCATTATGAACTATAATGTTCTCTCTAGGCTCATCAGTTTCTCCTGGCCATGACTGAATGCCAGGAAATGTGAGGTTTCTTTCTTTTCTATTAAAAGACTGAAATGTGGTGGAGGTGTGAGTAATGAGGGGTAAAGAAAAAGTTGTGATGGTAAAAAAAAAGGGGGGGGAACAAAACTTATGTATTTAGGGGTTGAGGGGTTGTGGGGTGGGTAGGGGAATGGGAAAAAATGAGAATTAAATTGTGTCATATACTGATACAAATTCCCAATATTGAGTGTGATCACGATATGTATATACAATGTACCAATAAAGATAATTTTTTTAAAAGACTGAAAATTTTTCCTTCCCCAATATTGTTATGCTTGGGAACAGTTTCATGAGAACAATTCTTGGATACACATGTCTATGTTGCTGAAAAACTGAAAAACTAATACTGGAAAATACTGTTTAAGAGCACCTGCTTCTGACCATCTCTACCATTGAACTACCACATGAGCAAAAGTAATTTTTCATACTTTAGGACTTAAACTAAATACAGCTTGTCCCAGAAATTATATAACAATTTCATGTGATTTAAGCCTCTGCAGTAATCTACTTTGATGTCATTGTTAATTTTTCTCAAGTTGTTATTTTTTATTATAGAACACATTTTTGTAGTATATTTTTCAACTTATCTTTTTACTACTTTTTCACTAGGATGCAGTTTGCATTTCTCTGGATCCCTTGTTCAGTGATGACCATTTCTACAGATCTGATAAATGTTAGTTAGTGGACTGACTTAAAGCCTGGGTTACCATAATTTACAAAGGATCAAGAACTTACAAAGTGGGTGTAAAATTTAAAACTTATAAGAGTAATTTCTGATATATCATCTTCTATTAGTATATATTCTTTTTAAAATTACAATTTCTAAAAGAAGACATTTTTAAAACTGAACATCAGGGCCAGAGATTTAGCTCAGTGGTTCTGGTGCCTGCCTCGCAAGCACAAGGTCCTGAGTTTGATCCCAGTGACCACATACAATGCTGGGCGTGGTGACTCACACCCACCAGCCATTAATACCACATACCACAGTGCCAGGCGTGGAGGCTCACGCCTGCAATCCCAGCACTCGGAAGGCAGAGGCAGGAGGACTGCTGAGTTCCAGGCTTGCCTGGGCTCAATAGTGAGCTCAGGGCCAGCTTGAACTACAAAGCAAGACCCTGCCTCAAAAAAAAAAAAAAAAAAAAAAAAGAAAAAAGAAAAAGAAAAAAGAAAAGAAAAGAAAACACCTGAACATCAATAACTGCTATTTAAAATGTAAACATTTCCGTCTCTTTGGCATGCAGTTCCATTGAACATTCACCGGGTCTAAGTGTTTGCAATCTTCTGGTGATTTCTAAAGCCATTTCAAAATGTTTCTTGGTCAGTTTTATGGCTCAAGGAAAAAAAGAGAAAACTAGAAGACTGAAATAGAGAGTCGCTATTACTTCCCCAACTGGCCTCTAATTCATTCTTTCCTCTTAGAATTTAAAGCATAAGGGAGGATCTCTATTTAGTGTTTGTTGAAAATGATATGAATTCACAAGATCTTTTTTACTGAGCTTTAATGAAAAAGTTAGAATGATAGTGTTTCCTATGATTCCAAAATATTGTAAAGTTTTCCTTTTATTTCATGATATGCTAATTCACTTATGTATTGGGGCTTGAAAGAAACATATTTTCTTTACCAGTTTGCAAGTTGGAGGTATTTAATGGTCTTTAGGTGAAAAAGGTTTTGTAATCTTGTTAAGCTTTGACTTCAACCTGCCCACCCCCAAAGACACTGTATTGAAGATTTGGTTGTTGATGAATATTAGGGAATGACTGGATCATAACTTCTCTATTTAATCTGAATATAATAGGATGGTATTTTTTGGAGAATATGTAAACCGAAAATGGGGCCTAGATAAAGGGAACAGATCATGACGATGTGATCTGGTCCTGAATTCCCCCCTTTGTCAGGTTCTTTTCCTTCTCTTTGTGATTTCCAGATGCCATGAGATAAGCACTTCACACACACACACTGTTCCATCATAAGCCTAAAGCAATGGAGCCAAGTCATCACAAATTGAAACCAATGAGACCATGAACCGAAGTAAACCTTCCCTCCTTTAAGTATTTTCCCCCCTCAGGTATTTAGTCACAGTAACATAAAGCTCATTAATACAGCCTAATTATAGTTGGATTTTTATCCATTTTAGTAGATACCATATTTCAAAAACTAATTTTAATAAAACATATGACAGCTATAATTGCTGGTTCTTATCTTTACAGGCTGCCACCACAGCATTTGTAAAGACAGAACTCAGATAACCAATAGAACCACCATTGAATCCTGTTTCCAAGACATAGGTGGCATCATTCAAGATACCATAGCAGCTGACATTCTATTCAGTGGAAGACCACATTACCAAGTTATGTTCCAAG
>PVIC010041365.1:0-16277 GCA_004025085.1 Thryonomys swinderianus
GCTTAGTCTCAGCAGCGCCAGCATCTACAGCAGGACACGAGACAGGGTAGGTGCTAAGGGGATGCACCGGGTGGCCGAGTGGTCACCACAGATTGTGATACACGTCAACAGAGAGCTCAGCGTGCGTGAGGAGGGATGGCCCCATTGTAAGGATGAAGAGTTTCCCAGAGAAAGAGAGGCCTTTACCCCAGGCGGCGGGGAGCGTTCTGAGGTCCGGAGTTGTGTGCAAAAGCACAGTAGCAGGAAGGCAGCGTGGCTGGTGCTGAGTGGGCCAGTGCGGTCGGAGCAGGGGTGTGCGGGGCTGTGAGAACTAGCTGCAGAGAGGCCGGGCGAATCCTGAGGAGACCGTGGTGTTGAGAAAAGAGCTTAAGCTCAGACGTCAGACCAGTGAGTAATCCAACATGTTCAGATTCATATTTTCAAAAGACCGCTTGAGCTGAAATAGCAAAGAAAGGATTGGGATGGAAGGATCAGAGGCCAGAAGATGAGGAAGAGAGGAAGTGTGGTTGTCCAAGAGAAAAAGCACGGCTTCTCTTCCTGGAGAGCTGAGTCTGGAAGCGACCGGGAAATAGCATCCAAGGCACTTGGCGATCACATGACACGGGAAGCAGGACCCCTCCGACTCCTATGGTGCTGGGAAATGAACGAACAGAGGGATCATCCCCTGGGATCGGCAGGCGCGCCGAGGGGAGGCAGCTGGAAAGCGGGGCTGCGGCTCAGAACACGGGTACTACTGGAGCCTGCGGGTGAGGCCAGGACACACCAGGGGACTCACGGGCTGAGCAGCAAGAGGGCCAGCAACACAGACTCCCGGGGGAGGGATATGTAGGGAGAAGCGGCGAACACCAGCGCCTATGAGAAAGACTGAGGACCAGTGAGAATCGGGGAGGAGGGGCGGAGCTAAGAAATCCTGGAGAGACGGCGGCGTTGGGGGAGCAGCCCACAGTGTGGATGAGCGCGAAGTCGGGGATCACAGTGTCCACTTGGCCCTGGTGAGAGCAGTTTCAGCCGAGTGGAGAGACCACGTTACGGTGGGCTGAGAGCGAAGGGCTCGGGTGAGTTGCAGGCAGGGGATCTAGAAGCCTGGACTCGAAGGGGGAGAGGAAGACGTGGCATCTTCAGGAGGTCATTAGGTTGAAGGAGAGAGAAGGGAGGGGATCCTACCATTGGAGCACAGGCAGAGGACTCTTTCTGAGCATGGGGGAGACTTGTTTGTATGCTGAAAAGAAAGAGCCAGTTGGGACTGGGCTGTGAGAGGTGGGAGTGGTCAGCTCCAGGGGGAAGGAGTCTTTCACCACTGACCCGTGTTGGTTAGAATTGCTGACACACATTGCTAATAAAAAAGTAGGCCGCACTTTAGCATTTACTTATTTAAGTGATTACAGTTCTGGAGATCAAACTCATGACTTCTGCACTGAGCTACATCCCAGCACGTCTAAAAATTATTTTTGAGACAGTCTTCCTAAGTCACTAAATTACCCAGGCTGGCCTTGAACTTGCAGTCCTTCTGCCTCAGCCTCCTAACGTGCTGGGATTATCACTGTGTGCCACCATGCCTAGTTAGTCAGACTTGTGATTGTTTAAAACTAGACTCTAGAGGCCAGGGATTTAGCTCAGCGGTTCTGACGTCTGCCTGGCAGGTGCAAGGTCCCAAATTCAATCTGTGGTATCACATACCACAATGGCAGGCGTGGTGGCTCACGCCTGTCATCCCAGCACTCAGGCAGAGGCAGGAGGATTGCCGTGAGTTCAAGGCTTGCCTGGGCTACATAGTGAGTTCAGGGCCAGCCTGAACTATAAAGTGAGCCCTTGTCTCAAAAAAAAAAAAAAAAAAAGAAAAAAGAAAAAGACTCCAGTTCATGTCTTTGTTGCCTATACCAGAAATGGACCACTGGGAAGAGCCCACAGGGGAACAGCAGTGTGAGAGCCAGCAGGGGGCGTGACTGACGGGGTGTAATCCTTTTCTTTGGTGGGAATTGATCCTAAGGCTTTTTTGCTCTGTAGCCTTTAAGACAGGGGTCCAGAGTACAGTGGTCCAGAATCCAGTGGTCCAACAATTAACTTACTAGGAGAAATATTATTATATCTTCCTTCTACTGATCTAATTTTACTATAACCTTCAGGCTTACCTTTAGCAGGAAGTGGCTCACCCCCCTCTCCCAGGGCTGCTAAGAAGAGGGGAGATGAGTGTTGATGGAGGTATCTGGGTTTTGATAGCCAGATGTGGAGCAAATTACCTACCGGTGGCTTCTCCTCTCTCTGGAGGTGCCAAGGAGGACACCTGTACCAGCGGAGTCAGGTGCTTCTCTCTTTACTGCTATATGTCTACAGCCAGAGCAGTGCCTGGCTCACAGGAGACAACAAAATTATGCACGAGGGGCCGGGGATTTAGCTCAGTCATTCTGGCATCTGCCTAACAAGTACAAGGTCCTGAGTTTGATCCCCAGTACCTCAAAAAAAAAATTGAGTCAGGGGCTAGAACACATGCCTACAGGCAAGCACACATGTGCACGCGCGCGCACACACACACACACACACACACACAGAGGAATCCAAGTCTACCTCTAGTTTGGCTGAGACCAGACAAAATCCACTTGTAATGGCCACATCTCTGCCCTGGGGAGAGAGGAGCTCGGGACAGTGCCAGGGACAGCTCCATGTGGGAGGTGCTGTTTGAAATGGGGTTTGGAGAAGTTCTGAACTAGACTACAGGGAGAAGAGGGGGATAAGATGTTATGGGGCGAGATCTCGAGGTGTGACAACAGCTTGCGGTGGCATGGCTAGGGTGACTCTCCGCGGAAGCCGTTAGGGAGTTGCAGGCAGAGCCATGAAGGGGTCAGATGTGTATTTAGCAAGCTGAGTGTCTTCCGCAGCTAAGTACAGACTCCTCTCCAGAAGTAGCTGGATGTGGAGGAGAAAGTGCTAAGATGTTCTTTTCCCTTTTTGGTTTCTCTCTCTTCACTGACCCCGACTCCTGTTCCCCCTCTCCTCGCCGTTAGAAAAATGAGTGAAAGAATCAGGGTTCCTCTTTGGGGGAAAGCCTGGGGATGCGACTTGTATCTTCAGATCTCTGTGGGACGGGCCAGAGCTCCCACCAAGAGCTGCTGCCAGGGGGACGACACGCAGGGAGGCTAATCTGGGCCCCACCTGCCATGATCCACGAGGGTAGCCTCGGAAGAGGGTGAGCTCCCCATTCTGCAGGGTGAGAAAAACCGGAGACCAGGCTGGTGGGAGTCGAACCAGGTCCTTGGAATTCCGACTCAGGCCTTGAGGAGGAGAGGCAGGTGCTGGCTTTCAGGGACCCTTTCTGAGCCTGCTCTTCAACTCCAGCCCTAACCAGAGCCTCTAGGGCAGAGATAATGCTGGGACAGCAGCCTCTCTGTCCCACTGGGACGAGTGTCTGGAGGATTCCTGCCACAGGCCCTGTGATCTTGCACGCAGCGTCCCCTCCCCAGTCCCGTCCTAGCCCTTGGCCCCTCCACAGCCCAGGTGGGCAGACCGTGGTTAGTGTCCCACTTCGCTAAGCCGCACAGGCACTACTCGGGCCTTCTGAGTCCCAGCCTCAGGGGCAGCTAGACCCCGACTCAGCATCAAGGCTCCTGTGCTCGGACGCCTCCCCCAGACTTGGCTGCCTGGGACTCTCGGCAGGCTGGGACCTCCCGGGCCAGGCGCTGGAGACCGGGCCACTCTCAGCCCGCCCCCTCTCCAGATGGTTGCCCCAGGCTATGTGCATCCCCGCTGAACTAGATCTTCCGGAGCCTTCGAGTGAGGGGAGCCAGGGAGCGAGGGGAGCCCCGCCGAGCTCAGAGCAGAGGGCCGGGAGCCACTGCACTGCGCCTCTCTCCCTGGTCCAGCTGGACAGAAACTTTTTAGAAGTGGGTGTTTCTTCATTTCCACGTCAGGCCCGTGAGAGGAGAATGGTGATTACCACCATCATTGCGTAAGAGCCGTCTGCACAGGGCTCCATCTCAGCTGTGTTTTGTCTCAGTGCCTCCCACACACCTGGCAAGGCTCAGACGGGGCCGCTGACATCCCCAAAGCCACACAGCACAGGCACGCAATCCCGGTCAATCAGCGATGTTGTTTTTAAAGTCTGGATCGTTAGCTTCTATGCTCGGGGTGAGGTGGGGAAGGGAGAGAGGCGACTGAGCAGGAGTCGAGGAGAATAAGGTCTGAGGGACAGTCCAGGCCACTGTCCAAGTCCCTGTCCTCTCCCCACCCACCTCCACCTTCCGGGCTCCCCTTCCAGATGGGAGATCAAAGCTTGGAATTTATGACGCACCAACCGAAGGACAGTGGTAGGAGCCTGAGCTCGGACGATGTATTTGTGTGTGTCAGCGTCTGTGGGAGTGGGAGTGTGGGTGAGTGTCCCTGGGCAAGTGTGGGCCAGCCTTGGGGCTCCTGTCTTCCATCTTTTCTTCATGCCAGGAACACCCCATTCAGCATTTTCTCCTCCAAGGAGACATTTGACGTGGCCTCTAAAAAGGCGGCCTGAGTTGGGATCCCAGTGGCTGTGAGGAGTTGGGTAACTTAAACTCAAGAACATTAGTCTTCATTTTTAGTACATGTGCAGCAAAGTGAACAGTCTCTTCATTAAAAAAAAAAAAATAGGGTGATGCTGGGCCTGCTGGTGAATGCCTATAATCCCAGTTTGCAGGAGGCTGAGGCAGGAGGGTCGCCATGAATTCAAGGGCAGCCTGGCTACAGAGTGAGTTCAAAACTAGCCTGAACTATATAGGGGACCCTGCCTCAACAAATAAATAAAACTGGGGTGAAGTCATGCCTTCCAGGTTGTTGTACGGACCAAGGGGCTGCACCGCAGGAGCTGAGTCTCTGAATTTCCCCATCACACTCTCAGGAAATAACCCCCACCCAGGAGCACAGACGGGTCAGGGGAAGACAAGCTGTGGAGGGGGCCCCTCCTCACCGGTCTCTCCCCGCAGCCTGTCCCCCAGGGTTTTACAAGGTGTCTCCACGGCGACCCCTCTGCTCACCGTGCCCGGAGCACAGCCGGGCCCTGGAAAACGCCTCCACATTCTGCGTGTGCCAGGACAGCTACGCGCGCTCGCCCACGGACCCGCCCTCGGCCTCCTGCACCCGTGAGTGCCCCTCCCGCTGCACCGGGGGCGGGGTGGCCCTTGGGGAAGCCGGGCGGTGGGGCCGGAATGCGGGGCCAGGCGGGGAGGCAGCCAGAGGCGGGGCGAGCGTGGACTGGAGCGGTCGGAGCCGGCCCCGCCCCGCTGAGCGCCCCGTCCCCGCAGGGCCGCCGTCTGCGCCCCGGGACCTGCAGTACAGCCTGAGCCGCTCCCCGCTGGCGCTGCGGCTGCGCTGGCTGCCGCCGGCCGACTCGGGCGGCCGCTCCGACGTCACCTACTCGCTGCTGTGCCTGCGCTGCGGCCGCGAGGGCCCGGTGGGCGCGTGTGAGCCGTGCGGGCCGCGCGTGGCCTTCGTGCCGCGCCAGGCCGGGCTGCGGGAGCGCGCCGCCACGCTGCTGCACCTGCGGCCCGGCGCGCGCTACACCGTGCGCGTGGCCGCGCTCAACGGCGTCTCGGGCCCGGCGGCCGCCGCGGGAGCCACCTACGCGCAGGTCACCGTCTCCACCGGCCCCGGGGGTAAGGCCAGGCCACCGGGCCACAGTGTGTGTCGGGGGGTGGGGCCACGAGCCCCCCGGGGCCCCGCAACCGTCTGTCCGTCCGTCCGTTCGTCCATCCCCAAGTCCCTGGGCAGGGCCTAAGCGCGCCCGCGACCCGTCAGGGGCCGCAGAGGACGCGAGCGTGAGCGTCGCCGCGGGTCTTCGGGAGCCGGTTGGCTCTCCCGGGTCACGTCGCAGGACGCTACACGCAGCCTGCAGTTCACCCGCCTCTGATTTAACAGCGGAAAATTGGTGGAAAGTCTTCTCACTCTTTACTTCAAACAAACGCCAAAACACAGTAGCCGAATCCGAGTTCCTTTCCCCGTGCCTCAGAAAAAGGAATCCTGTGGTGCCAGGGAGTCGGGGCGCAGTAGCGGCCCCTGGGTCCGGAATGGAGGTGAAGAAGCGAGGACCTGGCGCCTTTTCTAGCACCCCCTCCTCATGCTTGACATTCCGTTTGATTTGTCTCCCAGCTGGCCTGGATTTCAAGTGATGCCTTAGGCGTCCTTTGTCAGAGGGAGAGCTGAGCGTTGTGGTTTCTGAGTTCTTTTCTGTCGGAAGAGATGGGATTTGCTCTGTGCCCCACATCCCTGCCTTCTGGGGTCCTGCCTCTGTAAGGCCAGCAAAGTCAGAGGTTTGGGCTTCATTGTTAAGTAGCTCAGGTGTACCAATGTGCACACTTCACACTGGTGATGAGCATTAACAATTAGCCAGTATGGATTTCTTTTCATTGAATCTGCCTGGGACACAGTAAACCTTTCCGGCTGCACCCTTTCTTCCTGCCACCCGACTTTGGAAAGTTTTCTGCAGTTATTGCTTTGACTAGAAGTTCTGATAGTGCTGCTCTATCTATCTCTTAAGACTACCACCAAGCCTTAGGCTGTACATACGTTTTCTGATTCTCAACTCTTGTCACTTCCTTTATCGTTTTTTTTTTAAGCTCTTAATCCTTGTCCTCTGCCTTTTGAGAGAGATTTCCTAGTCTGCCTGGTTTTCTGCAACAACAGTTCTGTTCTTTATCAACTCTGTTGTGATTTAGTTTTTGCTTCTGCAGTTTCATTTTTAAAAATTAAGTATAGAACTGGGCGTGGTGATGCACACCTCTGACCCCAGTGCAGCGGAATTTAGGCAGGATCACCATAAAGCAGAGGCCAGCCTGAGCTAGAGGTGAGACCCTGTCTCAGACAAATAAGCACACAAAAATAGAGAGAGTAGCCACAATCCTATTATCCAGACATAATCAACTATCATTATCTTTGGGTTTTTACTTCTCAGAATTTTTTCTATCTCTGTATCCATACCTGTAACTATCAACTAAAATCTCTTCTATTATATACTTTCATTTAGTGTTTTATATTAACAATCCTGTTTTTTTAATATAAGTGAAATTACTCTTCCTTTTTCATTTGATAAGTTTCTGCCAGAGCACTGTGGTACATACTTGGGAAGCTGATGCAGGAGAATCCCTTGAGCCCAGGAGTTTGAGGTCCATCAAGGCAACACAGTGAGACCCTGTCTCAAAAACAAACAAACACAGAAAACGACCAGAACACTAAGCTTTTGTTGGCTGAGTGCTTCATTGTGTTTGGCACTGTGCAATATGATTTTCTACATTAATTCATTGAAATAGAATTACATTAATGCTGGGCGTGGTGGCTCATGCCTGTAATCCCAGCACTTGGGAGGCAGAGACAGGAGGATTGCTGAGTTCGCGGCGGCTTGCCTGGGCACCATAGTGAGCTCAGGGCCAGCCTGAACTACAAAGTGAGACCCTGTCTCCAAAAAGCAAAAAAAAAAAAAAAAAAAAAAAAAAAAAAAAAAAAAAAAAAAAAAAAAAAAAAAAAAAAAAAAAAAAATAGAATTACATTTATCTTTCAAACATTGGATAAGCCAGGAGAGGCTGGTCACTGAAGCCAAGCCTGTCTACCACTGAAGCTCTTTGCTTTTAACCCCAAGGCCACATGATGCTTCTGCTTTTTACTGAATTTTTTTCAAAGAGCAAGAGTGTATATAGAGCCAGCGATTTAGCTCAGCAGCACCCTGCCTGCCTGGCAAACAATGTCCTGAGTTAAATCCCTGGTACAAAAAAAAGAATGGATATGAATTTTATGAAATGGCTCTTAAGCATCTTTTAAGATGAGCACTTGTTTTTCTCCTTTGACCTGAAGGTATGAGGCTATCCATCTAGATTTCAAAATGAACCCTCTGCATCCCTGGGCTATATCCTATGGGGTGTGAGTATATATTTTTACAAGCTTGCAATTTGCTTATACTTTAAGATTTTCTTCCATCCACATTTATAATCTTTGACATTTTTCTAACTTATTATTAGAAATACATATGTATACATATATTTGCAGTGTTGGGGGTTGAACTGAGGGGCCAATACATGCCAGGGAAGTGTTCTCTCACTGAGCTATACCCTCTGTCTAATAAATGTATACTTTAAAAATTTTCAGCCAGGGCCTGGAGATTTAGCTCAGTGATTCCGGCACCTGCCTATCAAGCGCAAGGTCCCTGGTTTGATCCTCGGTAACTACATTCAACAATATCGGGCATGGTGACTCATGCCTGTAGTCCCAGTACTTGGGAGGCAGAGGCAGGAGGATTGCTGAGGTCGAGGCTTGCCTGGGCTACATAGTAAGCTCAGGGTCAGCCTGAACTACAACGCAAGACCCGGTCACACACACACACACACACACACACACACACACACACAAACCAACAACAACAACAAAACACAGAAAACAAAAAAACCCCCCAAATTTCAGCCAGGTATGGTGGCACATACCTATAATCCCAGCTTTTAGAAGGCTGAGTCAGGAGGATTGCTAAGAGTGTAACAGCAGCCTGTGCTACATAGTGAGTTCAAGGCCAGCCAGAACTACATAGTGAGACCCTGTCTCAAAAAAATTTTTTTCTTGCCGGGCATGGTGGCTCATGCCTGTAATCCCAGCACTCAGGAGGCAGAGACAGAGGATTGCTGAGTTCAAGGCTTGCCTGGGCTACATAGTGAGCTCAGGGCCAGCTTGAAATACAAAGTGAGACCCTGTCTCAAAAAAAAAAAAAAAAAGGGCCGGAGGGTTAGCTCAGTGGTTCCGGCGCCTGCCTCGCAAGCGTAAGGACCTGAGTTCGATACCGGTTACCACATATAATGCTGGGCGTGGTGGCTCACGCCTGTCATCCCAGCACTCGGGAGGCAGAGACAGGAGGATTGCTGAGTTCGCGGCGGCTTGCCTGGGCACCATAGTGAGCTCAGGGCCAGCCTGAACTACAAAGCGAGACCCTGTCTCCAAAAAGCAAAAAAAAAAAAAAAAATTTTTTTTCTAAGTATCTGGAATTTCCTCAATATCTTGCTTTCTCTCTTCATGTCATATATATATATACACACACACACATATATATATACACATATATATATGTATATATATGTGAATTTTCTTGTTTTCTCTTAGTTATTCTTGCCAGAAATTTTTTTATTGGTCATGACAAAGAATCAGCTCTCAAATTCCACCACTCTTTACTTTTGCCACTTTATTTTATAATTTATCTTTATTAATACTCTCCCCCTGGTTTTCTGGAGTCTTTTTTCTAGGTGAGATCAGTGCCAACTTATTTTTTATTTTAATTTGTTAAGTTGTCAGAGGACAAAATTTCAACAATTTAAAGATCCTAATTGACTTTATTTTCCATGCTAGGAGCAGGCCACACTTCCTCCCATAAAACAGAATAACTGTTCCCACAGGCCAAGCAGAAATTGTTTTTGTAAACAGAGAGGAACTGAAAAAAAGCAAACACAGAAACCAAAAGTTAAATTGGCCATTTCAAAGTAATTTTCCCTACGACAAGGACAAAGAGATGGAACAAGAGCACAATACCTGAGTGAGGCACAGGAGCTCATGTCACGTCACCTCTTGTTCTGTGGGAGTTAAAGAATATGAAGATTAATTCAAAGAGATCTTCATTGTCCACATCCATTGAAACTGGCCCCTTTGGGAATGTCAGCTGTTACCTCTTCTGGTTTCTTGGAAAGTCAACTAGGTTTAGGTCAGCATGCAGAATTTCAGCAGGAGGAACCCCACTGGGCTTTCTTTTTTGGTTTGTTTTTGAGACAGGGTCTCGCTTTGTAGTTCAGGCTGGCTCTGAGCTCACTATGTAGTCCAGGCAAGCCTGGAACTCAGCAATCCTCCTGCCTCTGCCTCCCGAGTGCTGGGATTAAAGGCGTGAGCCACCACGCCCGGCACTGTGGTATGTGATATTGACTGCTGGTGGGCCTGAGTCTCCACGCCCAGCATTGTATGTGGTTTCCAGGGATCGAACTCAGAACCTTGCACTTGTGAGGCCGGCGCCGGAACCACGAACTAACCCTCCGGCCCCCCACTGGGCTTTCTTGTCCGGGCTGCTGGAGTGCAGAAATCACATCCAGAACAGTGGCCGCCTCTGGTTTGTGTTTAACCAAACCTATGAGTCATACTTTGCTCACACTTAACACATTTTCTCCTTAATTTTATCTATCACATTGTTAAGTGTTGGTTTTTGAGTTATAATTTATCTACTATAATATTGATCCTTTTAAAGTAGACATTTCAGTGGAGATTTTTTGGGGGGAGGAATATATTCATATAGTTGTGCAATTAGCTTTCATTCTAGAACTTTCTCATCAACCCCAAAAGAAACCTCTAGCAGCCATTTCCCTTCCCTCTCCCCTCCTCCAGTCTCTAGTAACTACTAATCTACTTCATGCTTCTACGGATTGGCATTTCGGTACATGACAGTATATGATCTGTGAACTTTCAAGTCTGCTGCTTTCACTTGTCCAGTTCTCAAGGTTTGTCCATTCAATAGTGTGTATCCACATTTTATTGCTGCTTATGGGTACTATTCTGTTGTGTGGATGTACCACAATTTGGTTGATCCATTCATTAGCTGAAAGTTTCTCTAAATAATTATGTATAGGTTTTGTTTTGCTTTTTTTTTTGAGACAGGCTCTTGTTTTGTAGTCCAGGCTGGCCCTACACTCACTACGTAGGCAAGCCCCAAACTCTAGGCGATCCTCCTGCCTCTGTCTCCTGAGTGCTGGGATTACAGGGGAAGTCACCGTGCCTGGCATTGTGGTACTGGGGATTGAACTTGGGACCTTGCGCTTGCCAGGCAGACAGCAGAACCACTGAGCTAAGTCCCTGGCCCTATGTATAAGTTTTTATCACTTTGTCTTTCACGGATAAATCTTGGTATCATTTGTAGGTTAGTGCGTTTGTGAGGGATTGAACCGAGGCCTTGCATGTGCTAGGCAAGCAGGTACCCTACACTGTGACAAACCCTAGTTCGCACATATATGGTCTCGTGTGAATATATATTTTCAGTTTTCCCAAGTATAAACCTAGGTGTAGAGTTGTTAGGTCATAGGATATTACGGGCTGAATCATGCCGCCCCCACTGATGAAGCCCTGTATCCCAAAATGGTGGGAGTTCCTTTCAGAGTTACTTTTGGTCATAAAGGCCCAATTCCCCTAGGACTGGTGTCCTCACAGGAGAAAGAGACATCACAGTTCTTTGGCTCTCTGTCCATGTATGCATGGAGGAAAGGCCACAGGGCGACAACACAAGAAAAGGTGGCTTCTTGCAAGTCAAGAAGAGAGCCCTCCACAGAATACAAATCTTTCAGTGTGTTGAGCCCCCAGAAATATGCAAAAATACATTTTTATTGTTTCAGCCACCCAGTCTGTGGTTCACTGTCTTACTATGGTAATGAGCTGACTACTGGGAAGTGTTACTTTTTTTTTTTTTTTGAGACAGGGTCTTGCTTTGTAGTTCAAACTGGCTCTGAGCTCACTATGGTGCCCAGGCAAGCCTCGAACTCAGCAATCCTCCTGTCTCTGCCTCCCGAGTGCTGGGATTACAGGCGTGAGCCACCACGCCATGGGGAGTGTTACTTTTTGTTTGTTTGTTGTTGAGACAGGGTCTGTCTATGTAGTTTAGACTGGCCCTGAATTTACTGTGTATTTTAGGCTAGCCTCAAGTCACAGGGATCTTCCTGCCTCAGCCTCCCAAATGCTGGAATTACAGGTGTGCACCACTACACCTGTCTTTTTAAGGTTTTTGAGAGTCTGCTTAATTTTTTTGTGTGTGTGTGGTCCTGGGGATTGAACTCAGGGCCTTCACACTGAGCTAAATTTCCTCCCTCCCTTCCTTCTTTTCTGCTCTCCATTCCTTACTCCTTCCCTGTCTTCCTTGTCAGAGTCTCACTAAGTCACTATGCTGTCAGGTTGGCTCAGGTTTGCCATCCTCCTGCCTCAGCCTCCCAGATGCTAGGATTGCAGGCATATACCATCATGCCCTTCTTAACCCAGATAGGCCTTATATGATTTGCAAATATTTTCTCCTAGTCTGTGGGTTGTGTTTTACTTTCTTTTCAGAGTGTTCTGTGAATCACAAAAAGCATGTAATTTTGAATCTTTTTAAATTGGTTGCTTGTGCTTTTGGTGTTACTCCTAAGAAACCATTGCCTCATCGAAGACCACAGAGATTGATGTCTGTATTTTTTTCTAATATTGTAGTTTGGAGTCAAATTATTTTAGAGGATATAAAATTTCATTTCCAGATGAGTTGTCTTTCCTTTATGTTTTTGTTTCTGATTTTAATCTTGTGATTAAAAAAATGATGTTTGTATTATTTTTAACTTTAGAAAAAAGTTTTAGCTAGGCATGGAGGTGTCTGTGTGGCATCCCAGCACTCAGGAGGCTGAGTAAGGCACTCCTCGCCTCTTCTTGCCGCTGCCCGTGTCTGTGCCTACAGAGGACCATGCCACCTTCTCGAAGCTACATCCGCCTCTTGACTCAGTGCTCTCAGGGCTTTGGGGGAGCTGCCGTCCCGAGGTGCGTTCTGGCGGAGAGGCGCCCCTGCGCACAGAGAAGAGCGCTTTCCTTCACAGCCGGGCGGGCACTGGCGCAATGGCTGCGCATGGTGCAGTTGACAAAGACCTTGCTTTTTCTTCTGGAGGGTCAGACACTGGGGGGAGGAATAAAGGCTTTTTCAAGTTATTTTTAGAACAGGAGGCAGTGCCACTCCGTGGGCAGCAGGGCCTGGCGTTCGTTACAATTACACTGTTCCATCTAGCTCCACTGGCTTCACCTCGGTAAAAATATGCCACTCAGGTGCCCGTCCCCCATTCTGACAGCCCGCTGTCAAGACTCACTTAGGGGAAGATTATGGGTTTTCAGCTCTTTCTGTAGCTTCATGTTTTAGTGCGGTTCGGGAGTCTTGAGGTGAGGCTGCAGAGGGACAGCGCTCGGGACGGAAGCCACACTCCTTATGAGCGTTTTCCCCAGGGTGTGTGGCCTGCCCGCCTTCCTGGCCTCCTCACTGTGTGACAGCTACTTCTGAAACTCCCCGAGCTGTCCAGGACCCTCACGCTGTCTCCGCCCGCAGGCGCAGTGCGGCGCGTTCCGGTCTTTTCCGGGCCTGCGGTGCTGCCACCCGGCTCCTCCCGCCAGTCACCCAGCACCCTGTTGAGGATTGGTCCACACTGGGTGTCATGCTCAGCCCTTCGTAAGCGTCATGGAATCTCACAGGAAGCCTGTCTCATGTTGTTTCCATTTCACATGTTCTTCAGTCTTCCCTGGTCCCGGTCTTCCTTCTACCTCTCCATTTCTTGCTTTTATTTTCATTAGTACATGTTTGCAGCGCATAATGACTGCATTCATGTAGTGAGTTGGTACACTTGCGTAACACATTTTAACTTTTCCAGGGGCCCTTCCCCACCTATCCCCCAGATCCTCTTTTGTGCCTCTCTCTCTCTCTCTCTCTCTCTCTCTCTCTCTCTCTCTCTCTCTCTCTCTCTCTCGTGTGTGTGTGTGTGTGTGTGTGTGTGTGTTATGACAGACAGAGTCTTGCTGGCCTTGAACTGTGTTCACCAGGGTGGCCTAGAACTCATAATCTTACTGGCGTAAACTCTGGAGTGCTGAGATGGCACCACACGCGTTGTTTGTCTTGCCTGGCTCTTTAATGTTGCTGTTTTTCACAGTTATTTCCTCAATGTTTCCTTCATCTCCCACACATTCTCCCTGGCCAGATCCATCCAGTGACCACCTCCCTCCCACACACCTTTCCTGAGCTCCCTCCCCTCAGCCTCTGCTGGGAAGCACTCCAGCTCTCTCATCCAAATGGAGCTGTGACCTTCGCTCCCACTGACCCCAGGCATGTGTGTGTGTGTGTGTGCACGCGTGCGCACGCACGTCTGTGTGCGCTGCTGTTCATCAGACATAATCTAGATTGGTGGTTCTAAAACTTGTCTGTACATTGGCCTTGGAGACAAGCTTTAAAATTACACACACTAATGCCTGAGCCTCATCCTTTAAAAGTGAGGATGTGATTACTTTGGGATATGACCTGGGCATCAATATATCTGTAATGATAAAAATATATAACATAGATTTTATCACTTGAACCAATTCCAAGTGCCCGGGAGTATTAGCTATATGCATATTGCTGTCCACAGATCTCTTGAACTTTTTCATCTTGCAAACTGAAATTCTTAACCTATTTTACAGCCCTTTTTGTCCCCTCTACTCTCCCCAACAACCACCACCCTACTTGCTGTTTGAGAGTTTGACTACTTCAATATCTTATATTTAAAAACTGCAACGTCTGTCTTTCTGTGAATGTTTTATTCCAACATAATGTCTTTAGGCTGTATCCATGGTACACAGCACGTGGCAGGAGTTTCTTTCTGTGTATGTTACACGGATACAACTCATTTTCTTCATCCATCCACCAGTGGACATGTAGGGTGCTTCTATTCCTGCATCATGTGGTGATTCTATTTTTTTTGGAGCCTCCGTATTATTTTCCAAACTGATAGCATGATTTTACCTTCCCACGAACAGAACACAAGGGTTCTGCCAACTTAATTTTCCTCCCCAGTTTCTCTCTCCCTCACTTTCCTTTTGGGAGCTGGGAACTAAACCCAGAACCTTCACAGTGAGTGATATCCCCATGCCTTTTCATTCAGAGACAAGATCTCACCACATTGTCTGGGCTGGGCTCTGACTTAACAGTCCTGCTGCTTACGTCCTACAGTGCTAGGATTACAGGTGAGCATCATGATGCTCAGATGGGATTTTTTTTTTTTTTGAGACAGGGTCTGGCTTTGTAGTTCAGGCTGGCCTTGAGCTCACTATGTAACCCAGGCTAGCCTCAAACTCAGCAATCTTCCTGCCTCTGCCTCCTGAGTGCTGGGATGACAAGCATGAGCCACCACATCTGACAAACTTGTCTCCTTTGAGGGAGGGTACTGGGTATTGAACTTGGGCCCTTGTGGTTCCAGTGCAGGCATAGTACCACTTGAGCTAAATCCCCAGCCCCATGGGCTTGAACTTATGATCTTCCTGTCTTCCCTAGTAGCAGGGATTATAGCCATGTGCCACTTTGTCCAATTTAATTTCCTTTTAAAATTATTCATCATTTGTATATAGAAATGCAGTCAATTACCTTTTTTTTGAGGTTTGAGTAGGAAATTTTATTGCATCATGTACTTTTTTAACTTGTGACTTTGCTCTGTTTCTCAATTCTGAAAGTATCTTTTGGAATCTTTAGTTTTCTACTTGTACGATGACAGAGATAAATGTGCTTCTTCCTTCCACATTTGATGTCCTTTACTTCCTTTTCTTGCCTCAGCCCCGTTGCTGGGTAGAACTTCCAGGCTTACAGCGACTCATAGTGCAAGTGCAACCTAGCCCTTCCTGCTCTTAGAGGGAAAGCTTTCAGCCTTCCCATGGAGCACAGCGCTCACTAGGGGCTCTCCCTACGTGCTCTTTCTGGCGCTGGGGTAATCACCTTCCTAGTCTAGGTTGTTGAATGTTTTGCCCCACAGTTAAGTGGCTGATCTCCACGTCTCTCTGCTGTCTTAGGTCCCTAAGCCATAGACAATGCACAAAGAATCTAGAGGATGTAAACCAACCACCAGGAGCGAAGCTGGGGTGTAGGCTAGGCAAGCAGCAGAAGGGCCGCTTTTAGGAGTCAATGAAGATTTTTTTTTTTTTTTTTTTAGAGCCGGGAGTCTCTTTGCCCTCTGGTCTCGCAGACTGGGTCCCTCAATCCTTTCCCTAGCCCCTCCCACAGCCTGCCAGCCACGCCCATCTCCTTAGCCCTGCCCCAAGCCCCACCCTCCCCTTCCCCCTCAGGCCTTGCACCCTACTAAATGCTGGTGGAGAATCTGGCTGTGCTTAACTTTCAGCACCCTGGGAGGAGGATGAGATCCGTAGGGACCGGGTGGAGCCCCAGAGCGTGTCCCTGTCATGGCGGGAGCCCATCCCCGCGGGAGCCCCAGGGGCCAACAGCACAGAGTATGAGATCCGCTACTATGAGAAGGTGAGTCCATCTGGAGACTGGGCCCTGCCCCACCGGCTTGCTCTGCTTCCTCTTTCCTCCCAGCAAAAGCCCCTTTTCCTGTCTTTCCAAACTGCTCACGGGTCTCCCAGGTGGCCTCCCTCTCCCTGTCCCTCCAGAGGAAATCCGCCTCTGTCAGCAGTCCATCTCCATCTACGTGCTTTGGCTCAGCATTTACCATTGACAAAAGCTTTGGGGACTGGTCCAGATTGTTTGTGGCTTAATTTTATACATACTGTCATCTACAGAACTGTTTTAA
>PVIC010041366.1:0-16265 GCA_004025085.1 Thryonomys swinderianus
AGTGCTGGGATTACAGGTGTCAGCCACCAGGCCTGGCGAAACCAGAGAATTTTAAATGTGGATTATTAGAGACCTTGAGCAGCTACCATTTGTCCATGATTTACTAATCTAAAAAAATAAGCCTCATTATTTTTGTATTATTTAGTGTAATTATCAAGACAATATAAGAACACTACCAAAAAGTTACAAAATAATTTATTGATTTCTGCCTTTTAGTATAATTAATAGATTGATTCTTAGACTATTTCCTTCTAGTAGTTACTTGTATGTAATATTTTATTGTAATTATAAAATTTGTCAGCCCACTTGTTTGAATTTTGGCACATTTCTAGTAGCAATCATCATTCTTTGTAACATGGGTTGATGGTACCCCATAGCCAAGCCTTTCCCTATACACAGTAAAGTATGGAGGTTTTCAGGCTGTTCAGCATCAACATCTCCTTGGAAAGAAATCTGCCTCCTTAGGCCTAGAGGAGCACAAAGAAGAGACCCCACATCCTTGAAGAATCTGCATGGATCAGATTTGGTGGAGTGGGGTTGCAAGCCTGATGGAGGCATCTAGACCTGTGGACCACATGAAGCCATTGTTGCCAGGAGTGTGGCCTGTGGAAAGACATAGCAGCAGCTGAATAGGGATGAAGGGAAGAGAAAACACAGATGAAAGGAGAGAACACAGGGAACTGTGCCCGGAAGGACTCTTGGTCTATGGTTATAGACATGGAAGAAACCATGACTCTGAGACATGAAGTTGTGGATTGCCAAGATGGACCAGAACTTCATTTTGCAGCTGAATAAAATCATCCCCCAGGTCAAAATGGCTCTCACTCACCATCCCAGGAAACACCTAACCCTCACCTTGAGATCATCAGGCAGGAGATAACCCTTCCTATACAAAGATCTGACTCAGAGAGGCTCTAAGGGGACCACCTTCACAACTGGGTGGGATACCACTCCAATGGCAAGGGCCCAGGGTTCATTTTTTATTTCACTCTTCCTCCTCCCCATTTCACAGAACTGAGAATATCACAAGTCCCAGCCTTTTCCAATCCTTTGTAAACTCAGGGGTTTTCCTGGGCTTCATCTTCTTTGTAGGCAGTCAGGAGCCCTGACTCCAAGGACTAGATGCAAAGTAATATGTCCAGGTACAAGCAGGAAAGGAAAAAGCAAGAATTGGAAAGAGGTACCCACGAGTCAGCAGTCATCCTATTAGCTGTTATGCTGTACTTCCTGGTAAGGTATCATCCTGTGTGTGGATCCCTGCTTTGGAAATCCCAAAGGACAGAAAAGGGAGGACAGCAGTATTAGACTACTAGACTTCCAGGAGAGGTTTCCTCAGGGCACCCAATAGCCCAGTAGCACCCATTAGTATCTCTCTGCTGGGTGGGGTGCAGATTGCCACTGCAGTGTCCAACTCACCCCTAGATGTGCTCTTCCTTACATAACTACCCTTAAAGATAAAGAAAGCACTTAAATTTTGTAATTCCATTTTAGAAGTTAGGATTTCTACTTCCTCTTTAAAAGCTATGGCATTTGGCAATATTGGTCCCTAACCCATAAATGCCAATATAAGAATGGCACAGGGGTTCGCTGAAGGTTCACTGAAGTGTCTCCAGTAGTGAAAACCACAGCAGGGCTGCCCTGGTTCTGTTTTCTCTCAAGAATACTGTCCTCTGGCACTTCCTGCTACCAAAACCCGAGCCAATTTCCTTATATTTTTATTTTCTGATGCATGGGTTTCTTAGAGTAGCTAAACAAATCTGTCTTGTACTTGTGTCTCTACAAAGGGAGGAAACATGAAAGACAAAGGAACTAGTATTTCAGGAAAATGAAGATATTCCTACATTTTTAACATGAAAAAAAAGTCTCCTTTGTTTGGTTTCTTCCTTGTTGATTTAAGCAAGTAAGCAAAGTGATATAGCTTTTTAAATGTTAATAAGGAAAACTGACTTTTTGGATTGAAATTAAATTAGTGTATGATGTTCAAATATGCAGGATAAAAAGGAAAAAAATCCTAAAAGTTTAGCTCATACTATACTTATTATTATTCTCTAATTTATGCAAGGGTTACTACTAGGAATATTTACATATAAATATCATCTAACTTTTTTGAGGTAGGTTTCATTCTTCTCACTTTACAAAGAAACACTAAGGTTCACTGAAGTGTCTCCAGTAGTGAAATTAATAGGACCCTATCTAGGAAGTGAACACAGCTCTACTTGGCCACGGCAAGCTTTCCTAGGACTGCATTGGTTGTACTTTGATAGATAAATCAAAACCACAGGGGAAGGTACCATGACAATTACTCTTGTTTGTTATTTTAAAGCTATATATATTATTATCCAAAAATTAATGTATAAACCAAAATCTGCATGTGGCGGAATGTAAATAAGCTGGTGAAATACGTAGACAAACTAAATTCTTACACTAACCACCTACCAATGGTAAACAAGGTCACAATGCACATTATCAATAGACTTCAATGTCCCACATTTAAGGCTTGTTTTGAGGCTTGGTTCCTGGGTGATGACCATGTCAAAAGTGATGAAACCTTAGAAGGCAAGGCCTAGCCTGAAGTAGTTAGATCACTGGGGAGAACGAATTGAAAGAATGTATTGAGTTCCCAGCTCCTTCCCTTTGTTTCCTACCTGGCATGAAATGAGTAGCCTCCTCGTTCACAGTTTATTATTGGTTTGCCACCAGTTCAAAAGCAATCAGGCTGGATACAAGGTCAGTGTTCAAAAATCAACAGCCTGCCGGGCGTGGTGGCTCACGCCTATAATCCCAGCACTCGGGAGGCAGAGACTGGAGGATTGCTGAGTTCGAAGTTTGCCTAGGCTACGTAGTGAGCTCAGAGTCAGCCTGAACTACAAAGCGAGACCCTGTCTCAAAAAAAAAAAAAAAAAAAAAAATCAACAGCCTTTGTCTACACAAACAATAGACTCACTGAAAGAGAAATTGGGGAGTCAATCCCTTTCACAATAGCACCCAGAAAAATGAAATATCTAGGAATCAACCTAACAAAGTAAGTGAAAGACCTCCACTCTGAAAACTACAGGACTCTGAAAAACGAGATAGAAAAGGAGATCAGAAAGTGGAAAGACATCCCATGTTCCTGGGTAGGGAGAACCAACATTGTCAAAATGGCTATACTTCCACAACTATTATACAGATTCAATGCAATTCCAATTGAAATTCCAACGTTATACTTCACAGAGCTAGAGAAAATAATACAAAAATTCATCTGGAAACACAAGAAACCTAGAATAGAAAAAGCAATTCTAAGCAACCATGGCATGGCAGGGGGTATTACAATCCCCTATTTAAAACTCTACTAGAAAGCCCCTGTGATAAAAACTGCATGGTACTGGCAAAGTAACAGACCCAAGGACCAGTGGAATAGATTAGAAGATGCAGAAACAACCCCAGATACACTAAGCCACCCTATCTTTGACAAAGGAGCCAAACATCCCCAATGGAAGAAAGACAGCCCATTTAACAAATGGTGCTGAAAAACTGGGCTTTAACCTGCCGAAAGCTAAAGCTAGACCTATCTCTTTCACCATGCACAAAACTAAACTTACAATGGATGCGAGACCTAAACATTAAAACAGAAACAATAAGCCTTCTGGAAAACAGGTAAAACTCTTGGAGTAAGGTAAAACTCTTGGAGACATTGGTTTAGGAAGAGACATTGTGAATAAAACCTCTATAGCACAAGAACTAGCAGAAAGAATCAACAAATGGGATCTCATCCTACTGAAAGTCTTTTGCACAGCAAAAGAAGTCACTGGCACTGCTAAAAGACAACCAACAACATGGGGAAAAAATCTTTACTAGCTGTTTATCAGACAAAGGGCTATTATCTACAATATATAAAGAACTTAAACAGATCAGCCTCCCCAGGTTCAAAGACCCAATTCAAAAATGGGCATCTGAAATGAACAGACACTTCTCAGAGGCAGAAGTCAAAGCAGCTAAGAAACATATGAAGAAATGTTCAACATCACTGGTCATTTGAGAGATGCAAATGAAAACAACACTGAGATTTCATCTCACTCCAAAAAGAATGGCCGCAATTACAAAATCAACCAACAATAAATGCTGGTGAGGCTGTGGGGAGAAAGGAACCCTTCTCCATAGTTGGTGGGATTGTAGACTTGTGCAACCATTGTGGAGATCTGTGTGGAGATTTCTCAGAAAACTAGGACTAGGGGTCCCATTTGACCCTGCTATCCCCCTGCTAGAATATACCCAAAGGAATTTTAAAAATCACATTGGAAAAACAGATGTACACCATTGTTCATAGCAGCTCAGTTTGTGATAGCTCAATCTTGGAAACAACCCAAATGTCCATCAACTGGAGAGTGGATAAAGAAGATGTGGCTTTTGGACCAGAGATTTAGCTCAGTGGTTCCGGCACCTGCCTCGTAAGAGCCAAGGTCCTGAGTTCAATTCCTGGTAACCACATACAATGCTGGGCATGGTGACTCACGCCCACCAGCAATCAATACCACACACCACAGTGCTGGGTGTGGTGGCTCATGCCTGTAATCTCAGCACTCAAGAGGCAGAGGCAGGAGGATGGCTGAGTTCGAGGTTTACCTGAGATACATAGTGAGCTCAGGGCCAGCCTGAACTACAAAGCAAGACCCAGTCTCAAAAAACAAAAAAAAAAGATGTAGGTTTTTTATAAAATGGAGTATTATTCTGCCATAAAAACGACAAGATTGAGTCATTTATGTGCAAATATATACACCTGGAGGACACACTAATAAGTGAAATAAACAGATCACAGATAGGCAAATACCGGATCTTTTCTTTGATATGAACACCTATAGATACAAATGAGCTCTAGACAGTATGATAGTTTTTGTAGAATAGGAAGTTTCCAAAGGAAATTTGGTGTGGGAATGTAATGAGGGGCAGGAATAAATATGATTCTGAATGAAAATAAAAGAGCATGTATATAGGGGGTGGGGAGATGTGGGTGGGTAGGGATATGGGTAAAAATGAGAATTAACTTGTGTCGTATGTTGGTACAAATTTCCTGATGTTATGTGTGATTGTAAGATATATATAAATCATACCTATAAGGAATTAAAATTAAGAAAAAGAAGCAAACAGATCAAGGTACCATGAATTAAACTTCTGAATTGTGAGCTAAAATGTAAATTTCCTCCTTTTAGCTGTTTATTTCATATATTTTGACAAAAATTTGATGAACACATAACGTTAAGATCTGAGAACCTGGAGAGCTCAGGCAATTTTCCAACTGTGTTTCTTGGACTCCTGACCACTCACTCTCACTTTAGCCCAAATAGTTCACTATTGCTTACTCCATTTGCTTACACTTTCCATTAAGTAAGAAAAAATGCAAGAGCTATGATAAGTTTGGAAGCCACCAGGCTCAGCAATCTCCTCACTCTTAAGAGAAAAAAGATACCACATTTTAGCAATCAGACCTGAATTTCTCTAAACCCTACCCAGCTGTTGGAAGCAGAGTTGGCTCTAAAATTCCATGACTATGTTACGGTGCTAAAGCCAGATCCTCTTAAGTCTGAAGTGATTCCACAGCAGCCAGTAGGTGTGAGAAGTGCTATTGACATTGAGGCTTTCTGTGCTGAATGCAACCTAGGTTTCCTTGGCTGAATGCTTCTCCCTAGTGCTAAGCCAGGTTATACGTGTAGAGGCTCAGAGGAGCCGAAAGATATTGTTCTTTCTTTCTCTAGTAATGTCAGGATTTCTTAATGCCCTCAAGTGCTTTTGCTTTGACTCATCTCTGAATTCTAAATTATGCTCAGTTCTTTCCATATAACACATTAGCCTTCATCGCCCATAAAACAGAACTTGACAAAACTTACTTGGAAAGGAAACCCTCTACTAGAAGCAGCATTCCATTAATAACTAGGTGGGTGTAGGTAATAAAAAGTAATTTGCAATTTTAACCAGCTGGTAACCTATACAGATATACAAAAGGGAAACAAAAATTGATATAAATTAAAGGAAAATGTATGAGCAAATATAACAAGATACTTCATAATGTGCAAGTGAGATTATTATTTATCATGATGTGTGCTGTGCAAAATACAATAGTAATTTTGATCAAAATCAAACATATAATTTAGTGATTGTAAACCTGCATAGAGTTGTCTTTTTAAGTTGGCACAATTTTTTGTTCACATCTTTAAAACTGGCTCAAAACTACAATAACACAAGAACTAATGACTGTCACTCTGGTGATTCAAAGCCCAAGCTATTCCTGAGGCTACAAGACACCTGCTTCAGTGTTACTGCTGTGAGCATATTTAATGAAATTGTTTCTTAACATTGCCATAGTATTTTATTAAAACAATTTCCACCTTTGGTTCTATGGCCTATCAAACAACAGATCATTCAATAAAACCAAAATTTATTACATATGGAAAGCACACGGCTCAGAGTGGAACTCACTAAGCTACTAGTTTTCAGTATTGTACAAACATCACTTGCAGGAGGACCTACAGTCCAGCTGGTGCCTTCCCAACCTTTTACTCAGCTCCAGAAAGAGCATCCTGAAGGACCTTAGATACTGCACACTCCTCCAGACATTTCTTCTCTCCAGCCCCTCTCACTGTCTCTCAATCCCCTCCAAACTCCTCCAAGAAAGGGAATAACAACTTCCAAGCATCACTGTCCATTTTCTGCTTTGCGTTATGTCATCTGCGTGTTTCAGCACACCTTCTGTACTACAAAGCCCTTGGAGACAAAAACTTTTCCTCTCACATGCCTCACACATGTCACTATTTGCTAAATAAAAAAGGAATACATTATTTCATTTCCTTCTCCCAGGAAAGAAGGAAAATACAGCTGAGTAGCTACAAAGTACCAGGCACTGTATACAAAGACGATCAAAATATATGGTGAGTTTTAAAATTTAAAATGTATTACAATGAGACACGTTGTCATTGACCCCATCAGGATGTTCCCCACCTTTGAACACACTTACCCCATTATTCTTGCCACTTTCTAAAGCAGTTCTGAAAGCCCTTTTCCATGAGTATCTTTACAAGGTGTGACCAGACACTGGGTGCATGCTGCTGCTGTGTGCCATCCAGTGGGGAGAGAGGCTTGTAAAAATGTGGCAGTGTGTTCTCATGTACCTTATTCACAGACCTAACAATTTGAAACCTTCAGCTCTTCCCCAAAGTCAAAATGATCATAATAGGTAAACATCTTGAATCAAACCAGGACCCTGAGGCAGCACAACTAAAGACACTCAAAGAGGACTTCCAGAACTCCATTAGAAAGTGGCAAGAATAATAGGATAAGTATATATGAAGTGAGGGGGGGAGGGTTTTGAGGGGGATTAGTGACAATATGCTTTTTACTGTAATAAGTTATTTTTAATTTAGACATTCACTGTGCTTTTTATCATACTATGCATGTTCTGTCATCCAATACCTTTAATGTCACAACAACATGACTGGTCACTGCTATTTTACAAGGAGAAATCAAGGCGCACCAAGTCTGGAGGCGTGGCTTGTTCCCTCCATCCAGATCACTTCTTGGTGTGTCCTTTCTAAGGCTGAGTCCCTTCTCATTGTGCTCAGTAGGGTCCTTCTTCTTAGGGAGCGCTTTCCAGGTCACCCACTCTGCAGAGCCCTCTAGTACCCATCCTAGCAGCCTGGCTCCCTTTCACTCTCTGTCTCACAAGTGCCATTTATGTTAACTGAAATTACTTTATTCATGCATTTATCTCCGGTAGGTGAGCTCTATGGAGCAGGCACCCTGCATGCCCATACCAAGAGCTATGTCTAAACATAGCAGCTGTCCATTAAAGATCCATTAAATAAATGAAGTGGTGAATGAAGGAGTGAATGACTGAGTAAAGAGAGGAAGGAGGTGGGGAATAACATGACTCAAGCAGAAGACCCAGGGGAAAAGAGGAAGCCAGGCTCCCTGATTCAAACCTTTTACTTTGCCCCTCTGGCCAGTGATTGCCCTACCTGCTAATCATGAGAAGCCCTTGGAGTGTGTAGTAAAGTACAGATTCCCAGTTACCCTCCCAAGAGATTCTGATTCAAAGGGGGACCCAAGCTTTGTATTTTAATATGAGTGATTCTTCCATCCAGCAAGTTTAGAGAACAGTGCACTATACCATGTAGCATTTTATTGTTTGAAGATTTAACAAGAGGGCTCTGGAATAGGAGGCTACTGCTCAAAGTATCCACTTTTTGCAGCTACTGTGTGCAGGACTAGCACTGAAATATTCAGTCTGCTTTCCTCACCAGTAATATTTGAGTATTTACTGAGCTCCTCTGGGGAGCCGGGCATTGGTGAAGGAGTAGAAACAAATCAATGCACAGGAGAGACAAAGCTTTTGTAAATAAGTAAGAGATGAGCAGCAAGTGGAGCTACAAGGTGTCTGTTATGTGGAATAGCAAGGACAGTGGTTAGGATGAAGTGACCAGAGAAGTTATTCACCAAGGGAACAAACTTAACCTCGGGATCGCAGCATGGAAATGAAGCAGCCAGGCAATGACCCAAAGGGAATGTACTCCAAGCAAAGAGAATAGCAAGAACAAGATCCTGGAGTAAGAATTTGGCGAGCCCAGGCCATATGGTTGGAGCACTATAAGATTTAAAGAAATGATGTGATCTCTCCAGAATATCATCAGGAACCAGATCAGGGTAGGCCTGGTGAGCCATGATAAACTACAGAGCTCTTTTTCCCTCTGAGTGCAAGGAGGGGTTGTTGAAAGTTGTTATATAATGATATTAACACAGTCAGATCTAAGGCATTTCTAACTACAGCATGAAGGTAAAAACTGAAGGAGAGAAACTGAAAGGTAGGAGATAGTGAAGAGGGCATTGTAGTGACCCAAATATGGAGTTGTGATATATCAGTTAGCACTTGCTGCATAACGAACTGTACCTCTTCCTAATTTAATGTTAAACTACAGTCATTTACGTAGCATATAATTCTGTGGGTCAGAAATTTGGCTGGATTCAGATCAATAATTTTTCTGGTCTCACTCATGTTTCTCATAGCTTTGTCTGGATTTGTGCAGATTATGGTGATCACAATACTATCAACAGTCAGAATAAATAAGATCCAGACACAGTGATTATGAAGATTCTCTGAGCACTATCATCTCATTGGCCAATGTAATTTACATGACAAATCCCAGAGTCACACAGGAGAAGTACTCAAGGGAGTGGATTCAGGTTTCAGTAATGAAAAGTTCAGTGTCTATTACTGGAAACTACTTCATGTGACCTGGACCATGATGGTGGAATTCGAGATGGGGATGGCAAGAGGTGGGAGAACAAGATCAGGTAACTGGAGAGGAGAGTGAGGGAAAGAGAGACGATGAATGATTTCTATCTTAGGGCTTTAACAACTAGCTAGAAAGTGATAATACTGGTGTGTAAGTGGAACACAAGAAAAGCAGAAATATCAACTCTCCCTAGCCCTTTCTCTACAGCTGTGTTTAACAATAGTTTTCAGAAATTTTGGTTTAGAAACCTTTCAAACTCTTAAAAATGATTAAAGACTATGAAGAATTTTTGTTTGTGTGGATTATATGTATTCTAATTTAATACATTAGAAATTTATACTGATATATTTTAAATATTTATTACTCTTTCACAAACAATAAACTCATTACTTACTGTCATAAATAATAAATTTTATGAAAAAATAGCTATTTTCTAGAGATTAAAATAGCAACAAGAATGGCATTGTTTATAGATTTATAAATTTCTTCTACTGTCTAGTTTAATAGAACATAACTGAATTCTCATTTCTGCTTTTGCATCTAATCTGTTCAGATATTTATTTTGGTTGATGCACTGAAGAAAATGCAGTGTGACACAGATATGTATTTGGAAAAGGGCAAAGTACTTTAGAGCTTTCTCAGATAATTGTGGATATTTTTCAACACTACTGCAAATCCCAACAAGTGGTAGCTGCTTAAAGATCAGTGGTTTAATGGAATCTGAAACCACATTGGTGATCTTTCCTTTACTCTGTTATATTAAAATCCATTCGTTTGCTCTGCCCTTTGGATGGATGTTTTACTCATGCTTTGATTAATTGGAAAATACAGCTTTGGTAATTTATGCAACTCTTCCAATTGTCACATTACATACCAAACAAAGCTCGTGTACATTAATATTACCACCAACGTCACAAAAAAAAAATCATGAAGCACTGGGAAGCTGTCATGCTCAGAGTGGTGGCTAAAAGTTTTCCAAACCCCTAATTTTTGCTTGAAAGCTCAGCATTTATCATTGGCAGCAAATCCTATCAGTTGTTTTCCTAGAAATGACAAGCTCCCTTCATTCATTTTTAAAAGAAAATGTCTGCCAAATACTCAAGTCTGAATAACTAGTCTGTCTGTCAGACATTTTCAAGTAAAAAATAGTGTTTCATGAAAAAAGCAGCTAGTTCAGCTCACAACTCAATCACACGACTGCTTTCCTTCCAGACAACTGTTGTACTGCGCAACGCAGCAGCTGCACTGATGTGCACTCCTACCTCTTCCCACATAAGATGAAAATGCCGTGCATCCCAGGCCTAAAGCTTAATCATATTCATCATTTTTATTGCTCTATCAAGGACATTCTTCAATGAAATGGGGGCATTGATTTTGTTTGTTTGTTTCATTTTTACATTGTAAGTTTGGGTGGTGCAGCATATCACACCGAGTATCTCTTTGGGGAGCTACTGTTTTGATTTATGCTCAAGAACTAACATTTTTGTCCCATCATTAGTTTGGGGCCATCAGTATAAATGTGCAAATGTCAAGACAATGGCATTTCATGTTATCCTGGAAATACTGTTTAAAATAGGGTTCATTCCCTTTCTATACACATAATGGGTTGTGGATCCCATTTTTGAGAACCAATCAATCCACAGCAAATTTATACAGATGAAATTGATATATTTCAATATATAAATCTATATGACAGCTTTTGCTTCTCTTGACCTTCCCACCATGTGTTTACAAGAGAGAGTGTCAGCCTCAAGAATATGCCAGAAAGATGAGTTATTATTTTGACAAGTGTTAGACACATATCGATCTAAGCAATTTCTGTGTATAAAGTCAAAAGCACAGTACAGGTGGAAAGATACAGCATGGCAGATCAAAAAAGCCCAGGATTGGTCATGGAATGACTCAGGTCTGGGTGCAAGATGAAACCCCAATGCTATGCTGGAGAAGCACAGGCCAGTTGCATGTGAGAATAACCACAACAGGTGTTTTAGATGAGGAAGCCCCTTAGAAGCCAAATTATAATCTCTTGGAAGCCAAATTATGGAGGCCTGAAAGGACAAATACTGCACTAAAAAAGTCCTCTCCTGTAAAAATTAATGTAAGCAGTCATAGCCTGTTGTGAAAGAGAAGAGGAGCGCCAGCTCTGGAGAGGCAGGGACCTAAACTTGAATTCTAAATCCTGTTTCTGCCACTGTTTGATAGGTTGCCTTAGGATTTCAGCTGGGTAATATTACCGCTCAGTGCCTTGGTTTTCTCAGCTATAGAATGGGTATAAAACATCTATCCCTCAATCCCCGGTACCACCAAAAAAAAATAAAATAAAATCTATCGTATAGGATAATCTTGAAAGTGAACATGATAGTGGCTGTAAAATACTTTAGAGAATATTTAACCTCACAGCAAACTTTCAATTGATGTTGGCTAGTAGCACTAGTAGCAGACACGAGGGGAAGAAAAGAAATTCAAACAGGCTTTGACAAGATATGGAGGAGGAACAGCAAAGGGAAGCAGCTGAGTTGGAGTGAGAAGGGATGAATAATGTTGAGAGCTGACACCAGAGAAGGAAAATGTGGAAGAACAGTTCTTAAAGGGCTGGAAGCCCAGGGAGAGCAGTTGGACTCAATATTTTGTTGCACAGGAACGAGCAGGGTCACACAAGGGGCTCCGTGAGAAAGGGGAGTCAAAGCTGCAAACTTTGATGCCAACTTGCTTTGAAAATAGTCAGACAAGAGATTTCACAAATAAGGAGAGATTCATTGGAAGTGGCACACCACTGGTGGCATGGTGTGGCAGTGTCTAGGCCCCACCGTGCCTCCTGTGCCTGCTTCTGCTAACCATTGGCCTCTGATGCATTGATCCATTCCTGTATCAAGTCACAAAGCACAAGTGAAATTTTTTCCTCATTTGGGGTTAAAGACTAAAGCATACACATGCACAGACACGCTCAGCACTGGTTGTCTGAGATACCTGATAATCTCTAAGGTTTTCCTGTCATGACTAAGATAAACTTAATCTTTTCACCAAAGCATACTACACTTTTGACCCCTAGTCACTCACTAACCTCAGTACTTGAGGCGTCACCCCACCCCCAATTATGCAGCCTAGAAACCAATTCCAACTAGCTCAGGAGGTAAGTGGAAGGATATGGGGCATGCAAGTGGTAACCCAGAGCTACCCTCCATGGTGGCAAGTGAATTGTAGTTTTCCAAACACACACACAGGGCTCTGTTTTACCCATGGGACTGAGGCTGGAAGGTGCAGACACAACACCTTCCCCAAGGAACCCAACCGGCTCCCCTCTGACTCATCCTTCTCTTGTAATTCAACCCTCTGCTCTACCAGGAGGCCACTCCCTCAGTTTACCCCACTTCCTCCCACATGTTGAAGTACACTCCTTTGCTTTGTTCAGCTAGATCCTCTCACTGCCTCTGCCTGAATTTTGCCCTGAAAGAATGGGCATTTCGCACGTGGGCCACTTATGACCCACAGTGTCACTTGTGATGTGCAAGGAATCCCCCAAGCTAGGACCCTACTCCAGCTAAACCTACTCTGGTTTGAATGTGCATTTTAATGAGATTTAAAGTAATCTTCATGCATTTTAACCTTTGAGAAGCATTACACTGACAAGGTACACCTAACAGCTGCTCGTTTACCAAATCCCCTTGAAGATGGGCATGTCCTGTGTGTACTTCTGTCCTTCCAGGAAGGCCTACCAACTAATAGGTCTTCAAGGAATGTTTGCTGGGTGTAGAAAAGAATAATAAATAAACATGTTGAATGTCATTTGTTCTTACGTATCTGGGAGTAATTCTGTATAAGAATTCAAATACTTATCCAGTTAGTAAGACTCATCAATGACAGAAACTTTTAAATATATAGCTAACAAAATAATTTTAAGGTATCTATTTTTAAATACCTACTTATTTATATCATCTGCAACTGTCCTTTTTAAATTTTTTTACTTTATAGGAAATTAAAATTTATTTTAGAGAAATTAGCCCTTAAATGTTGACCAATGAATCTTCATGACAATTATTGACTTTGCAAAGTTCTCCCTAGATTAGTAGGCAGCAGAATCTGTGCATCTAATTTTTTGTCACTGTTTTCCTTTGGTTCCCCCATCCTTCTTTTATCTTTTCAACAAAAGAGGCGGTGGTATGAGTAGTTTGTCATTTTCAAAACATGAGGATTAGGCGCTAATTGGAAGATTTGCCCATTATTGAAATGAAACTTGCTTGCAGTTTCATCATCCATGTGGATCTAGGAATGGAGAGGACTGGTCCAGCAATTTGCTTATAAAAGAATAAATGATAAGAGACTGACAGCATTCTCTCATGGGAGGGCTCCCTGTCACTGTGCTGTTTTCCCAGGATGAATTACTCACATGAAAAGCTTTCCCAAGGCTGCAGGAGTATCTGTCCTGCTCTGCACTCCCACATCAATCCTTCCTCACCTTCCTCTGCCCACATCTGCATCCCCTGATGTCACCAAATGTACTGTGCTGATACATTTCTTGCCAGCAGCACACCTGGAAATACAGGCTCTAGGCAGACGAAGTGGTTTTGGCTTTGGGCCTCCTCTAGATGGGAGCACAGCTCTCAGCAATACTGTAGGAAGGACGCATTTACAATCCTAGCACTCCTTCCTTGTTAGGATTTCCTAGGTGCCCCAAGCATGCTCTACGTGGGTTTGAGAAGAGCTGTGCCTCAAGGTCACTCAGTTCAGACAACCAAGGACATACGACTGGTAGAAGAGGGAGAGATGCAGGAAAACAGCAGCAAAGCTCAGCCTGAAGCCCCATTTCCACCCATGAAAAGGTTCTAAACGGTCAAATTCAAGCGCCCCCTCCCCTTCCACGCAATGATCTCAGGATGGAGGAGGAGTGGGTCTCCACGACAGTGGAGGGTGGTGTTCTTCTCAGCCTGAAGACTCAGCCTAGATCATGCCAGGAGCTCACTTGGAACCATATCCATTGCCACGATGCCTATGTAATGTACCTCTGAGAGGTGACGTCCTCACTGCTTCAAAGAACAAAGCATAGCGCCTGGCTCCAAACAGCCCAAAGAAGTGTTTTATGCAATGTTCATGGCTGCCTCCTTAAACCCAGCTATAGTACATGAAAGAAAGTGGTAAGGGGTCTTAGAGAAGGCATGCTGTCCATGTACTCTCCTATCTCTTCTGTTTTCTGGGGGGAAAATAATTGAGTTTTCACATTAGCAGTAAGGACTGCAGAGTAGAACAAACAGAGAACAGATTCAAATCTTTTTTTTTTTTTTTTTTTGATTTTTGAAACAGGGTCTCGCTTTGTAGTTCAGGCTGGCCCTGAGCTCACTATGGTGCCCAGGCAAGCCGCCGCGAACTCAGCAATCCTCCTGTCTCTGCCTCCCGAGTGCTGGGATTACAGGTGTCAGCCACCATGTCTGGCATTGTGGTATGCGGTGTTGATTGTTGGTGAGCGTGTCTCCATGCTCAGCATTATATGTGGTTACCGGGGATCGAACTCAGGTCCTTGCACTTGTGAGGCTGGTGCCGGAACCACTGAGCTAACCCTCCGGCCCCTGATTCAAATCTTGATCTCACTCCCTTTCCCCTCCCCCTTCCTTCCATCCCAGCTGAGGAAATTATTTTCTGCAGAGGGATCCCTACTTCTGGGTCTCCTAGTCTGAACCAGAACAGAATGTCCTATTGCCTCCTGCCATTCTCTCATTTCTTTGACTCCAACATGCAAGGAATGCTTCCAGAACCTTCCCCACTCTGTGCCAACTCTACAAGGTCGCACACCCAAATACTGCACTTGTACCTCGCTTCAGTCATTCCAGCTTTGGAGGGGGGCAACTCTTCCTTTTAAATCTTTAGGTGAGTGTATTTCCTTGTCCAGTCTTATCCACCCCAACATGAAGCAGCATTCCCTGCCACAGCTTGTTCACTGGTATCTTTTCTATGACTCTGGTACCTGTGACACATTTCAGATGTCTCCAGAGTGACCACCCTAGGAACCTAAAAATCTCTGTGGTCCTGCGTCTTGCTGATCCTCTACTCCAGTTTTAAATATGGGTATGATGGTAAATTTTGTGTTTTCAAAGTAATAAAAATTAATTAAAATATTTTAAAATTTTTAAGATGTTACTTTATCTAAATAGTTTTAGATTCACAACAAATTAAGCAGAAGGTGCAGAGGTTTTCCATACATTCCCAGTCCCCATTCATGCACAATATTTCCAGTTATTAACTTTCCCATTACATTTTTTCTGCTGATGAATTTGCACCAACACATCACTGTCACTCAGAGTTCATAGTTTGATTAAGGTTCAGTGCTGGAGTTGTATATTCCATGGGTTTAATAAGGTATAATAGTATGTATCCACCATCAGAGTATCATACATTCTACTTATACTTCTCTAAATACCCTCTCTGCTCAGTCTATTCATCCCTTCATTCCCAATCTTTATAAGCATTTATCTTTCACTATTTCTGTGGTGCTCTTTTCTCCAGAATGTCATATAATTGAAATCAGGTATTATGTAACCTTTCCATGTTGATTTGCTTCACTAGAAATATGCATTTAAATATCTTCCATCTTTTCTTGGCTTGAGAGTACATTTCCTTTAGCACTAAATAATAGTGCATTATCTGAGAATACATTTACCTACTAAAGAACATCCTCATTGCTTCCAAGTTTTAGCAGTTCCAGATACAGCTGGAATAGACATCTGTGGGCTGATTATTATGTGAACATACATTTCCAACTCCTTTGGATAAGTACCAGGAAAAACAATTCCTGGATCATGTATTAAGAATATATTTGGGGGCCGGAGGGTTAGCTCAGTGGTTCCGGCACCTGCCTCGCAAGCGTAAGGACCTGAGTTCGATCCCCGGTTACCACATATAATGCTGGGCATGGTGGCTCACGCCTGTAATCCCAGCACTCGGGAGGCAGAGACAGGAGGATTGCTGAGTTCGCGGCGGCTTGCCTGGGCACCATAGTGAGCTCAGGGCCAGCCTGAA
>PVIC010041367.1:0-16262 GCA_004025085.1 Thryonomys swinderianus
AAGTGAAGCGGGCATGTTCACCCCAGGCCCCCCAAGAGCACATGGTCATGGGTAGAGCTTCTGCAGGAAATGGTGGGTCTGTGGGTGGGTAGGGATGTGGGTAAAAAAAGGATATGCTGGGTGGCCCAAGACCCTGGAGAGTTTTAGTACATAGCCTGAAAGGGTAACTGTTCACCCCAAGGCTTGGAGATTCTTAAAACACTCCTAACTCCAGCAGAGGACTGAATATGTTACAGCTGGAAGCTGGAGGGTGCACTGGAAGCAAGGAAGTAAGTTTAGAACCCCATGCGAGTTGTATGATTGAGATGTGATTGAAAATTTACATAGCCCAGGGGCCAGAGGGTCAGCTCAGTGGCTCCGACGCCTGCCTTGCAAGCGCAAGGTCCTGAGTTCGATCCCCGGTAACCATATACAATGCTGGGCGTGGAGACTCACACCCACCAGCAATCAACCAGCAATCAGCACCACATACCACAGTGCCAGGCGTGGTGGCTCACGCCTGTAATCACAGCACTCGGGAGGCAGAGGCAGGAGGATTGCTGAGTTCGAGGCTTGCCTGGGCTACATAGTGAGCTCAGAGCCAGCCTGAACTCAAAGTGAGACCCTGTCTCAAAAAAAAGAAAAGAAAAGAAAATTTACATAGCCTGTAAATCTCTGGCCCCCAAACTTCTCTTTTTTTGGGGCTTGAGATCTGTGAAAGGAAGGAAGGATGAAAGGAAGGAAGGGAAAGAGGGAGGGAGGGAGGAATGGAAAGAGGAAGGAAAGGAAGTTATGAAAGAAGGAGATTCACTGAAGTCAGACATAACAAAAAGTTGAGGGAGAATTTTTTTTCTGATGTTAGGAATCAAACCAAGGGGCTCACACATGCTAGGCAAGTTCTTTACCCCTAAACCCTAACACTAGCCTGCTTATGTTCATAAACCTTGAAAATTTCCATGAGGGCTACATTCTTAAAGTCCCTGTACCTCTTACAGAAAAAGACAGGGCCGGAGATTTAGCACAGTGGTTCTGGCACCTGCCTAGCGAACCCAAAGTCCCTGGTTTGATCCCCTGTAACCACAGACAACAATACTGGGCGTGGTGACTCACACTCACCAGCAATCAGCACCACATACCACAAATGGCGGGCATGGTGAGGACCAGTCTGAACTACAAAATGAGACCCTGTCTCAAAAAATAAAAAATAAATTTAAAAAATTAAGAAAAAGGACAAATTTGTTTCACAAACATTAAGTATTGATTTATACTGTATGTCCCCCTCAACAGCAATCCCCCATTCTACCTCCCATTGTGAAGAGGAATTTTGTGGGTTTTCTTTTCACTATTATCTCCTAGTTACCTGAATCTTCCAACAAATCTGTTTTGATTCTTGGGTGCTTTATTAGAAAAGTCAGATAAGGTTAAAAAAGGGCCCACTATGAAAAACTAATGTATGAAGTGAAAAGTAAAAACAATAGTTCTGGGCCGGAGGGTTAGCTCAGTGGTTCCAGTGCCTGCCTCACAAGCGCAAGGTCCTGAGTTCGATCCCCGGTAACCACATATAATGCTGGGCATGGAGACTCACGCCCACCAGCAATCAACACCGCATACCACAGTGCCTGTCATCCCAGCACTCGGGAGGCAGAGACAAGAGGATTGCTGAGTTCACGGCAGCTTGCCTGGGCTCCATAGTGAGCTCAGGGCCAGCCTCAAGTACAAAGTGAGACCCTGTCTCAAAAAAAAAAAAAACAATAGTTCCTTCTATAGAAAGGTAGTCATTGAGAGGAAGAGAAGGGGTTTTTTGCAAGACTGGTAGTATTTCTTGACCTGAGTGCTGGTTATATAAGTGTGGTTGGTTTGTGAAAATTCATGAGCTACCCACTTAAGATCTGTGCATTTTTCTCCATGTTAAATGTTACATATGTGTAGACATAAGTATCTATGTGTGTATTCATATTTTTTTTTTTTGAGACAGGGTCTCGCTTTGTAGTTTGGGCTGGCTCTGAGCTCACTATGTAGCCTAGGCAAGCTTTGAACTCAGCAATCCTCCTGTCTCTGCCTCCTGAGTGCTGGGATTACAGGCATGAGCCACCATGCCCGGCTACATATATTTTTTTATTAAGATTTCTTAATGTCCCAGTCTGCCATGGAAAGGTCTGTCTCAAATCTCTCTCTCTATATATATATATAGATATATCTGTCCCACTTTGTAGTTTAGGCTGGCTCTGAATTCACTACATAGCCTAGGCAAACCTCAAACTCAAGGTGATCCTCCTGCCTCTCCCTCTTGAATACTGGAATTACAGGCATAAACCACCACGCCCAGCTGATAAAGAATATTTTAAAAGATTGTTAATAACTGAAACTTCTCTGAATTTTCAGGAGTGGAAATTACATGTGTGGTCTGGGTACTCAGGACAGCCTGGCTCAGGCTTTCTGCCTAGACTTTCCATTTGCTAGTGACTCAAATGTAATGTAACCCCCACAAATGCAGTAAACAAGCAGTCTGTGTTATATAACTCTTTGACAACTTGATCGCTTTGTATAATATCTTGTATAAAAGTGTGAGGCTTGGACCAGAGATTTAGCTCAGTGGTTCCAGCGCCTGCCTCCCAAGTGCAAGGTCCTGAGTTTGATCCTGGTAACCATATACAATGTTGGGTGTGGTGACTCACGCCCACCAGCAATCAATACCACATACCACAGTGCCAGGTGTGGTGGCTCATGCCTGTAATCCCAGCACTCGGGAGGCAGAGACAGGAGGATTGCTGAGTTCCAGGCTTGCCTGGGCTACACAGTGAGCTGAGGGCCAGCCTGAGCTACAAAGCGAGACCCTGTCTCAAAAAAAAAAAAGTGTGAGGCTTTCCAGGACTGTACTTCATACCAAAATTAAAGGCATGTTACACGTTTGTATAGCTCCACAACCTTTCTTTGGGTTACCCAAGTCTCAGGTGAACTTGTCAGCCTGGGTTCGTGGCAGAACAATTGGTGTAGTCAGCAGGATTTGACATAGCCTGGTTTGGAGCCCTCAGCTCCCCAGGGTGAGATCTGAGCGGTCCTTGACCATGAGTATGTGGTACTCACTGGCCAGCTTTTTGGCATGGACCTACCTGCAGGTCTGGGAGGAAGTGAATGGATCACTTGTTAATAAAGAAAGCCTTGCATGGGTTGAAAGAGACCTTGGAAAAGACGGTTTATACTACTGCTGAGGTGATAGGAGAGGTATTTCTTACTACCCTTAGGGCTGAGAGAGAAGCCCAGTTAAAACAAGACACCACACTGGGGAATTGAGAGAAGAGATTGCTGTTGTTCATAAATTGTGTCCAGGAGTGGATGCTGGTGAGATAATACAGATTTGAACAACTTAAATGCTGAATATACTGAGTCAGTTCCATGCAAGAAGTTCCGTCCTGTGGTGATACAGAAAATGAAGCATTGGGTAGGGATTTATCTTAGTGGCACGTCATCTGCCTTGAAAACACAAGGTCCTGGGTTTGATTCCTGGTACCAATAAAGAAAAAGAAAAGAAAACAAAGCAGCAGCACTCCATGGCACAAGCGCTCCAATGAGTGCTAAAATATCTCAACTCCTAGGAGGTACTCCTGTATTGGGGACATACACTTTATACTCCTTGAGGATATACAGAAGTTGTCACTACCTTAATGCTATGACCACAACAGCCATCCATAACTTTGACAGGTAGGCATTCAGCTTCTTGTTGATCTTGGCCTGACTGACTCTTAACCCTAATAGGTCTACCAACATCTGTGTATATGACCTTCATGGGCAACCCTGTTTGTCCCTTTGTCTATGACACATGTGGACATACCAGCCCTACCTCCAAGTATCTGTCTTCCATAGGCTGGCCACCACAGTAGTAAATTAATTAATTCAGCCCCTCACATAGGAAGCAAGGATGGCCACGAACAACCTAAAAAGATAGAGCCAGGTAAGGAGAGGTGAGCCCCTGTTCCAGAAGATACCTCATACACTGATGGCTCAAGCTATGGGCAACCAGATGTTTACAGAGCTGTGGTAGTGCAGCCTTTGACTGATATCCTATGGTTTGACACAGGAACAAGACAGAGCAGCCAACTGGCCAAACTGGACACTATATGGTTGGTAATGGCACAACAGCGGTCATGCCTTGTATCTGGTATCTCCCCAAAGCCTCATGTGGTCATAGATGGGGCTTTTCAGAGGTAATGATCTAGAGTATATGATCCTGATATGAAGTGTGATGCTGGGATGAAGTGTATGTGATTACTAAATTAGTTTATTGATTGCTATGGCATAGTCCCAGGTGTGGGTAATGGGAAGGTCCCCCCTGGGTGTGAGTGCTCCTTGCTTTAAGTGTGTAGCCTAGGTCCAGGGATTTAGTTTGGTGGTTCCAGCTCTTGCTGTGCAAGTTCTCAAATTCAATTCTACATACCAAAAATGAAAACAAAAGAGAGTGTCTAGGCTGGATAGAATATAAGGGACAAAAAGAGGGCCGCTGCCACGAATTGCTCTTTGCTGCCTTCTCTGTCTTCTGCCTTCCATGCCAGGAACTGTTTTTATTCCTTTTTTTTTTTTGAGACAGGGTCTCACTTTGCAGTTCAGGCTGGCCCTGAGCTCACTATGGAGCCCAGGCAAACCTCTAATTTGGCAATCCTCCTGCCTTTCCCTCCCAAATGCTGGGGTGACAGGTGTGAGCCACCACGCCCGGCTCTGTAGTATGTGGTACTGATTGCTGGTGGGCGTGAGTCACCACACCCGGTATTGTTGTATGTGGTTACCGGGATTAAACCAGGGACTTGCTAGGCAGATAGTAGCACCACTGAGCTAAATCTCTGGCTCATAAAATTGAAATATTAAGAAGTGATGGAGCATCTCATTTTACCACTTCTTTTTCTTCTTATTTTGCTACATTCAGTCCTGGCTTATGACATGCCAAACAGCTGATTCTGTTCTTCCACCTTCAGGCATCAGCCTCTCTTTGCAGAGATTTTGTAGCTCCTTTTCTTAAACAGTGCTTTTGCCACAAGGTTTCCTCCTACATGCACTACAAAGTTGTTCCCCTTTATCTTTCACAAAACACCCAAATTTCTCTGGCTGCCCCCACCTCAAACTTCCTCACTTCTTTACCTCTCTGGTCTAGCTGGTGTGTTCAGTGTAGCACGTCCTTCCAGTTCTTACATGATAGAAAAAAATACAGTTTTTCTGAGAGGTTTGTGTCACATGATTAAATACAACCCTGTCCTGTGTTCTTCAAAAAACCTTACATTTTATCACCATTGTATTTTTATCATATCATTCCAATTGCTATCTCTATCCTTTAGATGACTGCAGTCCTGAACAGTATATTCAACTACTATACATATTATACCAGTGTCATAACACCTAAGAACACTTCAGTTGTACTTTATTAGGTCCTTGGGCTCAACGTTTACCGTAAGATTTCTCACTGGTCACAGACATGTCAAAACTTGCCTTGAAGGGTTCATTAGGCTCTGGCTGCTCATTTTTCCTGGAGGAAAGGTGCCTAATACCTAATGATTACAATGCAATCAGGGTCACAGGCATTCAGTGGTATTGGGACAGCACAAAAGGAACAAAAGGCAGTGTGAGAAGAGAGGTGTATATGCATTCTGCTGAGAGTGGCTGTCCACAGGATTCAGTACAAAGAGTAGAGACTCAATTCAGCCTGGGTCCAGAGCATAACGTTGGATTGTCTACTGTGGTGCCCACCAGCTTGAGTGATGCTTGAGGAGGAACAGATTCTAAATACCAAAACCCCAAGCCAACAGATTTTCTGTCCAAGAGAAATGATAATTATCACTGTACTTTTCTTTGGCTCAATGGTATCTCACTATCTTGATCAAGAGCAAATTACCAGTAGAAAATACAGTCCTCAGTTGTAACCTGTAAAAACTGAGGACAGTAAATGTCAACTGTTTGTGGGTTCTCTGACACAGACACAGTGAATTTATTTTTAGACTAGAATGTAATGCAAAGAAACAATCAGAGGAACTGGTGGACTACCTCTAGCCTTAGGTAAGGAAGAAATGATTCCTTCACAGGTTGGATCCAGGACCACAGTTAGGATGTAAGCTTGATCTTACTTTCTCTGGATGAAGGGATCATAGTAATGGAAAATTTGTGAATCTCAAATATCTATGCATATAGGAAACACAGCAGAATGTAAGGGGTGTGCTGCTTTCCCTTGGCATTCAAATTCCCCCAAAATGTACAAAAGAACAGAGGATCAAGGAAAGAATATGCCAGAAGGCTCACACAGTCCTGAGAGCTGGTCACTTGCTAGAGCTCACCCAACCCAATTTCCCCAATTGCACTTACTGGGGAAGTTTTGTGGCCTAGACTGTCTGCCACATTTCTTTCTGTCATGGTAACAGTTGTCCACTTTCCCTAATGTGACCTCATTTCCTCCTGGCTCTTCCTTCTCCCTGCCTCTCCATGTTCTCAGGGCCCCTAAAAGGGAGCTGCAACAAGGGATTTGACCTGTGTACTGCCTTACTCTTTTGAGTATGCTAAGAAAGGACTTGGAGCTCCACACTAGTTGCCTTCTCAGCCACTTAGAAAGAGGAAAACTGAATTTGTAAAACCTCCCATTCAAGTAAAGCTCTAGCTTGCCTCTTTGAATGCTCCAAAGTAGACACATGCACACACGCATGCATGCATGTGCACACACACACACTTTATGGTTTGGAGCCTCTGAAGACTCAGCTCACTTTAGAAGTTCCACTGGTTGTGGGAAAGTATTGTTTACTTGTTTTCACTATGGGTGGAAATCCATACACCATTCTAACCAATGAAACCTTTAGTCTGTACATTGTACTAGCCAACGACACAGGTAAACTTGTAGCCAATAGAACTGCTGAGCCTAGCCAATGAGATGATCCTAAGTGTAGCTTTACCCCTAACCAAGACCTTTCTGTAACAAAGGCATAAAAGCCTGGCTTCAGCACAGCAGAGCTCCAGCCTCTTTGTGGAGAGTTCCTAGGCTGGTCCTCTGACATTAGAATAAAGCTGCACACTTTGCCTCCAAAACTCCTTGGGTGCACCTTCTATTCCCCTGGACTGGCTGTGCTGAGCTCTGAGCTGCAACACTTGAGCTGCACACTCTAGTTGGCATTCTGCTACTTCAAGTCCACACTGTAATTAACAGCTGCCTTTGTATAGCTGCATCTTCCTTAGCCTGCCCAGTTTGCTTTGATGGGGAAGGGAAGGGAGAGCTGATGATGGGATAGGGAAAGAACTTCAGGTAGTTACCCCTCAAAACAGCCCTACAGCTGCATTCCAGTTGAACACAGCAGGAAACTTGCAGATGGGTGCTTTGATGATTTAACAACAACAACAAAAATGGACACTTGAAATTTCCAGAAATGGTAGTTAATGGAATGGATTTATGTTTGCTTACTCTTTGTTAACCACTGAGCTTATTACTTGGGGGTATGCCTGGCTATATATGCCTGGCTTGTTTTCATTTCAAACATTCCACACTTCTGCTAAAGTCACAGTACTACGAAACAGACAATGCCTATAATCCTAGCAATTGGGAGCCTGACTGAGGCAGGAGGATTGCTGTTTGAGGCCACCAAGGGTTACATAGTGAGTTCAAGGTCACCCTGAACTACACAGAAAAACCTTGTTCTCTCGCTCTCTCAAGCAATCAACCAGATACTGTATCTGAGCTTGGTGGTACATGCCCATAATCCCAGAATTTGGGAGGCTAAATCAAAAAGTCTGCAATTTAAATTTCCCAGCCTGGGAAATTTAGTGGCTTATCAAAACCTTATCTCAAATATTCAAAAGGAATGGAGACAGGGGTCACTGCTAAGACTCTGGGCTCAGTCCCTTGTACCACTACCACCACGACAACTGAAATGGTACACTTTTATTTACAAGACAAACAGATATCAAAGGATAATGTTCATAGAGTATGTAAGAGTGACTCCACTTTAATAAAGTTTATATAAAAAACAACTATATTGTGTATGTTTTCTTACATCCTTTTTTAGGGGGAACTGGATTTTGCTATGTTGTTCAGACTGGTCTCAAGCTCATGAACTTATGTGACTCTCCCACCTCAGTTTACTTAGTAGTTATGACTCCAGGCATGCACCACTGTGCCTGGCGATGTGTATTATTTTATTGTGTATGTTATATAACACATCTATGCATCCCCGCATATATGTATAAAATAGAAATATTTCTTTCTTTTTTTAATTTTTTTTTAAATTTTTTTGAGACAGGGTCTCGCTTTGTAGTTCAGGCTGGCCCTGAGCTCACTATGGAGCCCAGGCAAGCCACCGCGATCTCAGCAATCCTCCTGTCTCTGCCTCCCGAGTGTTGGGATTACAGGCGTGAGCCACCACGCCCAGCACTGTGGTATGTGGTATTGATTGCTGGTGGTATGTATTGCATTGTATGTGGTTACCGGGGATTGAACTCAGGACCTCGCGCCTGCTAGGCAGGCGCTGGAACCACTGAGCTAAATCTCCAGCCCCCAAAAATAGAAATATTTCTTATAAGGTCTGACAATGAAAAAAGCATTTCACTTACTAAAAATACACAAAGACACTGTAAAAGTTTTAAAAGTGAAACATAGGATATGTATTAAAGGATATCATACAGGGGCTGGGGAAAAGTAGTTGTTAACGTCCATGCAGCTACCCCTTAGTTTGAGCCCTACCACCATAAAAGACACAGAGACAGTGTATACATACATGTGTATTGGAGAGATAAGTAATGCACTTTAAATTTCATTTGTCTATCAAAACCCCTGACTTCATACTCACTTTTCCATTTTAAATGTATCTCTCCATCATGTTTCCTGATCTCACATTTTAGATGACAGAAGTTACAGATATCCCACATTGATTGTAAATTCCGTAGATTTGGGGGGAAGGGTTAGAGCACGGTGGACAGAAATAAATACATCAGTTTGTTCAAATTTCTAATAGAACTCAAAGCCCACCAGCCCATCCAGAACCATGCCAGGACTCCCTGACCCACTACGGGGTTGCACTGGCTCCTGTTTGCCACCAGAGGGCACCAGACTGCAAGGTTCCTTACTGGTAGATCCCTAAGAACTAGGCTGATCCAGGACCTTGTGCACTTGTTGACATGGGAAAAAGTGCACTCGACTTTGACCTACACACTGGACTTCTTTTCCTTGGCTGAGAAATGAAGACTGGTCTAAAAGATCTTAAGTTTTTCAAAGTTTCTAACTTCAGATTTTATAATTAAATATTTTCCTGGGAAATTTTCAAAAGTAGAAGGAAATCACAATTGAAATTCAGTTACACCAGACAGAAGTTTGATCCCCTCAGTTATTACCTCAAACACAGGTGATGGTTTAGGTGAAAGTTCTATTCCTTTCCTTCTATCAGGGTGCTCTGGTAACCGGACCACCTGAGTATCAGTGATAGTATAGTAACTAACATTTGTAAAGATGGTTGAAAGTCACCAGGACTGTGAAGAACATTGAGACCTTAGACCCTTACTGAGTTCTGGACCCTGACTTGTTGGGTTAGCTGTTTGATTTTGGCAAAGAGTAATCTGTCTTGACCAGGTTTTCTCAACTACAAAACAAGGGGGTCTTTTCCTCTAAGTACACCATAATTTTATGATCTACTAAAATAAGATTTTGCTAAAGTCTTCTATAGCATAGATACGACATCCCTGTTGTTTAGAATGCACCACTCCCCCCAGCAGGATTGCAAAGCAGAGAGTTCAGCTTGATCAGCATCTTTAAAGAACTCTTTGGCAACAACTATCAAGAATCTTTAAACCGCTGGGTGTGGTGGCTCACGTCTGTAATCCCAGCACTCGGGAGGCAGAGACAGGAGGATTGCTGAGTTCGAGGCTTGCCTGGGCTACATAGTGAGCTCGGCCAGCCTGAACTACAAAGCGAGACTCTGTCTCAAAAAAAAAAAAAAAAAAAAATCTTTAAACCTGGCCTGGTGGCTCACACCATCTGTAATCCAGCATTTGGGAGGCAGAGGCAAGATTGTTTTGAGTTCCAGGCTAGTTTGGACTATATAGTGAGTTCAAGGCCAGCCTGAGCTACAAAGCAAGACAATGTTTAAAAAAAAAAAAAAAAACTTTAAAATGATCAAACCCTTTGATCTAGTGACTGTTTCTGGAACTGTGTCCCAAGGACATAATTCAAAATACAAGAAAAAATTATTTATAAGTCACTATTGCCTTGTTCCTAAAATAATAATGAATCAAACTGAAATTTAGCCATGGGGAGAATCTAACAATTTCAAAATAATTTCAGAAGTCTTAAAAATTACTTATAATTTACATAATATGTATGTTGTAGTGTAAAATGAAAAGCCAGGATATAAAATTGCTTGCACATATAATTATTGTAATTTTATTTTTTAAAGCATATAAAAAGTACAGACAAATAGGAAGTAAAAGGTTAAACTTTTATTTTGGGAAAAGAAGAAGCTGGATCAACATAGGTGTTTGTCATTTAACAGCACTAATATCACTCCATCTACTTCTATCAATGACATGAGGGCCAAACCTCTAATGCCGGGTCTTTATTTTATTTATTTGTTTGTTTGTTTACTGAAACAGGATTTTGCTTTGTAGTTCAGGCTGGCCCTGAGCTTACTAGGTAGCCCAGCCAAGCCTCGAACTCAGCAATCCTCCTGCCTCTGCCTCCTGAATGCTGCAGTCACAGGCGTGGTGAACCATCATGCCCAGCACTGTTCTTTGTGGTCACTGGTGATCAAACCAGGGACTTGTGCTTGCCAGGCAGACACTGGAACCACTGAGCTAAATCTCCAGCCCAGGTAGGTGTTTTTTCCTAACTCCCTCCTCTCTCAGGGTAAAATAAACTGGCTGAGCATTTTCCTTTATAGCCATATTTACTAACAAGTGTTTGCAAGGCTGTGGACATAAGAAGATCCTTATAACTGGTTGGAATCTAAATTACTACAGCCATTAAGGAAAACAATACAGAGAAAGAAAGAGAGAGAGAGAGAGAGGAAGGAAGGAAGAGAGAAAGGAAAAATGAAAGAGAAAGGAAGGAAGGAGACACACACACACACACATGCACGCACACGCGCGCGCTTGTGCTTGTTGCAAGGTCCCCTGGTGCCCCGCCCCCGCCGCCACCCTCCTCGCAGTCGCCTCAGGACTGGCTGTATGATTAGACCACAATCTTTAATGAGTAGACATATTCCTCAGTTCTGTGGTGTTCTGGGTCACACATTTATGGAGTTTCTGAAGGGCAGTGGGGATTACTGCCAGGCACAGCAAGAACTCTATGCAGACAAGTGAACTGTAGCGATTCATTACTACTCCACCAAGAAGCCCCCTGAGAGAGGCTCCCCTGGACACAGAAGCGGTGAATTGAAATTGTAGTGCATTTTCAAGAGCTCTGACCTGGATAGGGTAAACCTTAGTGCACTTCCTATCTCTTGCCTCAGTATTACTGGATTGAAGGATTGCTCCTCATTAGGAGGTTCATTTCCCAGTACTCCCAACGCCATACTCAAAGCACTGAGAAGTTCCAAGTGGAGTATATTGAAGTAGACTTCCGTTTCTTGCATCATTTCTATTCAAGTTTTTAAATTCTTTCATAACCCTGTTGAGTGTTTTTTTAACTAAATTAACATGGCTCGAATGAACCACCCAGCTCTTGTAGAAGTCACATTCAACAGCATGAGATTCCTCACTACACACAATCCAACCAATGCAACCTTAAACAAGTTTATAGAGGAACTTAAGAAGTATGGAGTTACTACAGTAGTGAGAGTATGTGAAGCCACCTAGGGCACTACTATTGTGGAAAAGGAAGGCATCCATGTTTTTCATTGGCCTTTTGATGATGGTGTACCACCCTCCAACCAAATTGTTGATGACTGGTTAAATCTTGTAAAAATTAAGTTTTGTTAAGAACCTGGTTGTTGTATTGCTGTCCACTGTGTGGCAGGCCTTGGGAGAGCTCCAGTACTTGTTGCCCTCGCATTAATTGAAGGTGGAATGAAATATGAAGATGCAGTGCAATTCATCAGACAAAAGCAGCGTGGAGCTTTTAACAGCAAGCAACTCTTATATCTGAAGTATCATCCTGAAATGCGGCTGCGCTTCAAAGACTCCCAATGGTCACAGGAACAACTGCTGCATGCAATAAAGCTGGGGTCCTTGATGCTGTGGCCTGGGACATGGAGCTTGAGGCGGGACCAATCATCATACAGATAAGCCCATCTGTTGGCTGGTAAGTCTAGTGCAGCTGCCATAGGAGCATTGGGAAGCAGTTATTCAGGCTATACATGAGCTTAACAGAACTGCAGCCTCTGTGTCTGGGCTGTGATCAATGTATTTAGACAATTACCACAAGATTCTTACTGTTCAGCATTTAAAATGTGCTTATCATTTGTACCAATTGACATCCCTTAAATCATGCAGTATTGAATTATGTCTTTAAGGCTATTCCCATGCCAGGAGCTTAATGATACATAAGAAATTTAGAAAGATTAGGTGCCAAAATACCCAGCACAATAACTCCTGTATTTTTAGTGTCACATAGAACCAAAATTCCAGGAACCAAGACCTGTGTATTCTTGCAGTCATTTCACACACAGTAGGGCTTGTGTGGCTGTTTGCCTGCTCACTTTATGTTTACCTTTCACAGTCATACCAGTGTGCATCAAGTTTGCTTCAGCATTGATTGTTCGATTACCATGTCTTACGGTGATTATTTAATGTCTTTCTACAAGTTTTTTATTTTGTTCCATTCTGAAAAACCACTTTGAAAATTACATTGTTACAGAAGCACATGTCTTTAATGTCTCAGACCAAAAAGAAGCCTTACAGTTAATTTAATGCTTGCACTCCACGGTGCAGCTTAACAGGGAGGGCCTGAAAAAAAACTGGGGGGGGCCGGGCGTGGTAGCTCACGCCTGTAATCCCAGCACTTGGGAGGCAGAGACAAGAGGATTGCTGAGTTCGCGGTGGCTTGCCTGGGCACCATAGTGAGCTCAGGGCCAGCCTGAACTACAAAGCGAGACCCTGTCTCCAAAAAGCAAAAAAAAAAAAAAAACTGGGGAGGGCTATTTAATATTTTTAGTAAGATGTTGCCTTTGTCTTCTGCAGAACATGTAGAAAAATGCTATTTAGTAAATATTTTTTAAAAGGTATAGCTGCTTTGCTACTGTAGCTAGAACACTTCTTAATCATAAAATTTCTGAAATTCTTGTAATTTTTTTCCATACTTATCAGTTGTTTACCAACTTTTTTTTTTTTTTTTTGAGACAGGGTCTCGCTTTGTAGTTCAGGCTGGCCCTGAGCTCACTATGGTGCCCAGGCAAGCCGCCAATCCTCCTGTCTGCCTTCCAAGTGCTGGGATTACAGGTGTGAGCCATCAAGCCCGGCATTGTGGTATGCGGTGTTGATTGTTGGTGGGCTTGAGTCTCCAAGCCCAGCATTATATGTGATTACGGGATCGTACTCAGGACCTTGCGCTTGCAAGGCAAACGCTGGAACCACTGAGCTAACCCTCCGGCCCTACCAACTTATTTTTGTTTAAAGTGTGATATTTTTTCCTTTTCTTCCCAACTTCTTGCAAAAAAACAAGTGAGTTTCTACTAATGAATTGAGCAGACATCTAATATTTTATATGCCTTTTGAGCTGTGTAACTTAATATTTGGATACTTGATAATTTGTTTTATTATGTAATTGATAAAATGGTGATGTGTATTAATGTTAGTTCAACCATATATTTATACTGTCTGGGAATGTGTGGTTATAGTTCTGTGGGAGAAATAATTTGTCAGTGTTCACCAGCTTGTAAAAACGTAGTGTAAGAGCTTAAATATCTAAATAAATAATGAAATCCGAAAGAAAGAAAGAGAAAGAGAAAGAGAGGGAGAGACAGAAGTGGGGCATGGTGGTATCCACTTGTAGTCCCACCTACTCAGGAGGCTAAAGCAGTAGGATCACTTGAACCCAGGGTATCTGCTGCAACATACCAAGAACGTGTCTCAAAAAAATTAAAAATGGAACTACCATTCTAATCTAAAAATCACTGAAATCTGTTTTATATATATTTATTTCTGTATGTTTATTGTACCACTACTCATATCTAAGATACAGAATCTTATGTGTTTATCAAACACTAAATTAAAATATGATACATCTGTGTATATACATATGTACACACACACACAAACCAAGCTAAATCATATATGTTGGGAAGAGGCACATGTTTCATAGAGAAAAAAATTCGTTTAAGCTAGGCTTGGTGGCTTGAGCCTGTAATCCCAGCACTTGGGAGGCAGAGGCAGGAGGATTGCTGAGTTCGAGGTTTGCCTGGGCTACATAGTGAGTTCAGGGCCAGCCTGAACTACAAAGCATGACCCTGTCTTAAAAAACAGAAAAATCAGTTAAGTCTAGCTTTTTTCTTACATTGTTGTTGTTGTTATATTAAAATCTGGTCAATAAATTATAGAATCTTTTACAGCACCACTGTCACTATAAGGCAAAAATCATCCTTTGCACACGTTAAATTGCTTAAGCAAAAAAAATTGTGCAGTACAAATGACAAGCAAGAACAGCTCATATAGGGCTGGAGATTTAGCTCAGCGATTCTGGTATCTGCCTAGCAAGCAGAAGGTCGCTGGTTCTATACCCAGTTATAATACCCAATACCGGGCATGGTGACTCATGCCCGCCAGCAATCAGTACCACGGCACCATGATGCCAGGTGTGCTGGCTCATACCTATAATGATAGTAGCCCGCGCTTTAGCCATTTATTTACAGGAAAGTGGTGAATCTAGTGAGCAGGGAGAGGAGGCTGGAAAGAAGTGCAGGAAGTTACCCTTTGTTAAACAGGTATTCTGGGAGTCAGCAGGGAGGAATCCTCTAGGAAAGGGTTTATTAGCATAATAAAGCAATTAAAGGAACCAGGCTCTACAAGGTAAACAAATGGCTAAAGCTTGGGCTACTATCATTTACAATTCTTTTTCTGTGACATATTGGAAGGAGGCTGGCGCCAGCTTGGATCCCAGCTAATGCAATTAGGTTTCTCGTGGCATTCCTGCAGTCAGATTTCCCATGACAATACTTGCTTCTCCATTATAGGTGCAAATCTGTGCTCTGTTCTAACCAATGAGACATAACCAATAGAATTGCAGAGCCTGGGCCAGAGATTTGGCTCTGTGGTTCCAGTGCCGGCCTCGCAAGCCCAAGGCCCTGAGTTCGATCCTGGTAACCACATACAATGCTGGGCGTGGTGACTCACCCCCACCAGCAATCAATACCGCATACCACAGTGCCGGCCGTGGTGGCTCATGCCTGTCATCCCAGCACTCGGGAGGCAGAGACAGGAGGATTGCTGAGTTCGAGGCTTGCCTGGGCTCCATAGTGAGCTCAGGGCCAGCCTGAACTACAAAGCGAGACCCTGTCTCAAAAAAAGATTGAGTTGATACTAAATTTAACTCCACCTTTAATTTCAAGAACATTCTGTAACAAGGGCAGCAAAGCCAAGGACTGGCCTTAAAGAGGTCCTCTGGCATTAGAATAAAGCTGCACGCTTTGCCTCAGAAACTCCAGGGTTCAAGGCCAACCTAGACTACACAGTAAGACCGTCTCAAAAATACCAAAAAACTTTAATAATAACAATCAGGCTGGGAACAGTAATCTCAACACTTTGGAAGACTCAGGCAGAAGGATGACAAGTTCAGACCCTGCCTGGGTAACTCAGTAAAACTCTCAAAATAGAAGTAAAGAGGTCTCAGGATCTTGGTGCCGGAGCCCCTCAGTCAATATTGAGCAGTTTATTTACAGTGCTATATTTATACAGATTTTAGGGACACCAGTGATGTCAGAAGCTATAGTCACAGAGATTAGAAACATAATCAGTGGAAGTAGTGATCTAACCTTTAGCCCTGTCTACAACTAGGGTTTTTTCTAATAAAAATGTAACCTCTATTGTTTACTTTTTGAAGGCCACTATTTTTGCCATTTCCAGTCTATTGAATCATTAGAGCAAGAAGTCAAGAGATAAGAATAACTTGGGCCAGAGGGTTAGCTCGGTGGTTCCGGCGCCTGCCTCACAAGCAAGGTCCTGAGTTCGATCTCTGGTAACCACATACAATGCTGGGCGTGGAGACTCACGCCCACCAACAATCAATACCACATATCACAGTGTGGGGAGTGGTGGCTCACGCCTGTAATCTCAGCACTAGGGAGGCAGAGACAGGAGGATTGCTGAGTTCGAGGCTTGCCTAGGCTACATAGTGAGCTCAGGGCCAG
>PVIC010041369.1:0-16227 GCA_004025085.1 Thryonomys swinderianus
TTTTTTTTTTTTTGAAACAGGGTCTCGCTTTGTAGTTCAGGCTAGCTCTGAGCTCACTATGTTGCCCAGGCAAGCCTCAAACTCAGCAATCCTCCTGTCTCTGCCTCCCAAGGGCTGGGATTACAGGTGTGAGCCACCACGCCTGGCACTGTGGTATGCGGTATTGATTGTTGGTGGGCATGAGTCTCCATGCCCGGCATCGTATGTGGTTAATGGGGATCGACCTCAGGACCTTGCGCTTGAGAGGCAGGCGCTGGAACCACTGAGCTAACCTCCGGCCCCTTTCTTTTATCTTATTCAGACTATATAGGGCATGTAGCACTCATTTAATCCTAGTGCCCTCAGGCCTATTTCCATCAGGATCAATCACATACTCTATATTCAGCCTCCTCTGGAAAAGCAATTAATTCTTTGGTCATCCTTAATGACATCTAAAAGATTCTGTGAACCATGGAACAGAACCAGCAGAATTATTTGCTAAATTATAATAAATAATAGTATCTTAGAAATATGAAAAGCATGAATTTCCACTCTGAAACACAAGCCATAGCAGGTTTCTATTTAAAACATTTACTTATATTTACCACAAATATTTGTTGCATGTATAATTCTAGCTCCACAAATTCAGGAACACATGACATGTTCCTTTATCTTCTTTCAATAATCTAAAGTCTGATTTTAAATTATATTCTGCCAAACTGCTGAAGAAATATCATTTCGCTTATTATTTAGATTCCCAGGTAACAAGTTGTGCCAAGGAAAACTGTCATCATATGAGCTAAGACGCCCATTATTCCAAGCATATTCCTTCAGATCCAGCCCTTTCCTTTTCTGAGTTCACTTAGCACAGAGTTTCTGATAAAGTCCTACCCCAGAGATTTTTGTCTTCTGTTCAGTATCTTGCATTTTTTATTTCTCTCTCCATTCATACTTTATTCTTACTTTCTCTTCTCTGAATACATAAATTACACTTCGTGAAAATAAGACCATATCAAAAGCAAAAATAATTATTGACATCAAAATGTCTCTGTATACTTTCAGACACATCCTATAAAAATATATGAAGCAAAGTATTCTGCTAGGGCATGGCTTATACCTAGATCACAAATACAGAAAAACAGGGCAAAATATATATTAATGCTTCAAAGAACTGTCCCGGCACACATCAAAATCTCAATTTAATAGCTGTTCTTACTTAAAAAATTACTTCTGAATACCATAATTTTTGACTACCTCAAAATATAAATTCTCAATTAATTACTTGGACATTTTTACTGGACATCAACATGATTCTGCCAACCATGGGACAGAATCTGCAGGATAATTTGCTAAATTACAATAAATAAAAATAGCTTGAAAATATGAAAATACTTTATTTTACAATTGCTATAGCAACAATCAGAAAGTAAGTAATAACTCATACCTAGTACTGCTTCATGACATATAGCTTAAGGTATATCATGTTAAGGTACAAATTCTCAGTGAAGAATGTGATCATAAAGTATTCCTAAAACGTACCTATAAGCTAAAAAAAAAGAGATTAACTCATGAACTTTTCCCCAAATCCCCCTGAGGGCAATCCTATAATAACCTCTAAATATATATACAGGACTTGAACCTCAAAGTTCAGAAATTCTCCCCAGAACCAAGATTTGAGCCTGGGCAGAGCCCAATCTAGTGGAACGGTGTATTTTTTTCTTAGTAATCAAAAGAAAGTTTTGTTTTATTTATTTACATTACTAATGAATGGAGAAAGCAGACTCAGACTTCTTGTTTGGCAGCAAGTGAAGAACATCCTTGGAGAAATAAATGAAACAGGGACATGGCAAGAGTGTTGTGGAGAATGAATCACAAGCCCCTTGCATGTGTGGTTGGACTTGGGTTTTGTTTTCACATGTTTGGATATAATTTTCCTAATTTAACAAGAGGCACTCAGGGGTAATATAAACAATCAATTTCTGTAAAATATGATGTTGAGGACAAGCAGAAACCAGTGTGAAGATGAGAGGATTTCTCAGAGTGACATGGTTTATAAGGCAGGTTAGTGTACAGTGCCACTGAGCTATATCCCTGGACCATGGTTTATAAGGCAAGTGGAGAGACTCCCACAGATAGAGCAAGTAAGCAAAAAGAAATTCAATGAAAGACATGATGGCCAAGGCTAGGGCACAACAAACATGAAGGCTCAACCAACAAAAGCCTCTTTGGATTGGTGAGTTTTTTTTTTTTTGCCCCAAAATAAGACATTCATACTTCTCTAATAATGTATTTGTTCAGTTTTTCTCCTAAAATTATAACTAGTGGTACTTAACTTGGGCTCCTATAGGCTCTCTTCTAGATCAAACTTTCCTGCTTGTAATCCCATAGGTTGATCTTAACTTGGCAGAGATATAGTCACTTTTTAGTGTATAAGATCCTCTACATAAAGCGGCCCTTTGGCAACCTACTCAGGTCCCTTCACGGTTCAGTTGCCTGGGGGGATGTTTACTTTTGTTTTTACAGTACATGATGGTTTCTGCTTTCCTTCTACAATAAATATTTTTGCTCCACCCTCTTTTGCTTCTTTACCTTGTAGTTCTTTCTCAAGAAAGACTGACCAGCTGGATAGTTACAGCTCGTTTTTAGAGAAATTTTGACGAGATTATAATTCATGATATAAGGTTTGAATACAAGTCATAGAATGGTTTATATAAATCAAAATTGTTCTTTGGGTTTCAATTTATACATTTAATTTCTTATTCCATTAATTTATTACACATAAATCAATATTCAGTTTTTCACCTTTGTGGTATCTTAAAGGTTTAGGACATTGTGAGACACTTTATAGATGTTGAATATATGTTTGTTAAATAAGTGAATGAATAAGCCAAGTAACATTCCTAGAATTATTTTTGAGGTGCTTTTAATATAGTCAGTACAAAGAAATTATGGTACACAAAATCTGTTTTCTGAGTGTTTTATAAATACATGCAGGGAGATAAAACCAATGTATATTTATTAGATAAAACCACTGAAAAATTAAATAGTTCGCTTGAAATTATGGGTATAAAACTTCAGATGAAAGAAGCCAGCCAACCAAGAGACTTTTCAAAATTGAAATCTGAACTAGAAGCAAGAATGTTTGAAACTTCCTAGGTATATAATGAATTCTATTTTTTATTTTATGAAAATTAAATTACATAAAAATTAGAGACTAAGAATAGTTAATGCACTGTGTACAATTAACTTCAAAGTAGTTACTTAACTAACGTACATAAACCAAAATGATTCTTACAAAGAAGTATATAACACAAAACTTTCTTTTCAACAAACGAGGATAAACTAGTAGTATACATGAATCAAGTTAGTCTATATATTGAATTTGATGAACTGTAGACTTTTTGAAGTGTTTTTATTCTTTCTGGAGAAGGCAGATCTATGTGTAACACCAGAACTGTACCTTCTGTGAAGAATCTGAATTTCACAAAAAAAAGAATTCTTGTCTGTTCTGTGTTTTCACTTTTAGGAATGGTTTCTGATATTCTGGTCTTTCAAAATGTTTACTGAGTTAATGAACAAAATTAACTATATAAACCATTAGGGATTCTGTTTTATATACCTGGCATAACTACTTTTTCTGGTGAAATACTGACATTGATTATTAGTGGTCCCTTATCACTGATGGGCTCTAGTTGTCCATGCTTTGTCTAACATATAATTAGAAACTAAGGTTATTTGTATATAGTTATAGGCATAAGTCAAGATGGAGTATCTGTATCTCACCTTTCAATATGTTTTCTGATTCTCTGACAGGTTATTTGAAATTCCTTCTGCCATATTTATTGCTTAATTTTAAGATTTTCCTTTTCTCCTAAAATATGAGGGTCATTCAGAAAAATGGCCTTTTAAGATGTTCATGATTTGATTTCTGGATCTGTGAATGTTATCTTAAATAGTAAAAGGGGCTTTAGTGATATGAGTGATTTAAGAATCTCAATATTTAAAATTATCCTGGACCTGTTCAAGATGGTCACAAGGATCTTTGTAAGAGCAAGTTAAGTGAGAGTCAGGCAGGAGATCCACATAGCAGAAAAAGAGTTTGTCATAATGTACTTTGAAGGGGAAGAAAGAGTTCATATGCTAAGATTGTAGGGAAGGAAACAAATTCTCTCCTAAACCCTTCAGAAGGAATGTAACTCTGCTAACACCTTGATTATAGGTGTAATTTCTGTATCTGAAAAATGCACTTTATTTGGAGAGATGGACATTTAAATAATCATTGACAGCAAAAATGAAATAAATACTAAGTGCAGTGAATATATAAAGATTCAAGCAGACTAGGAAAATTTTAAAAATAAGCAAATGAGATTTGAGATTTGGATTTTGAGAGCTGGATTGTTTCAGTTGGAGAACAGAGAATGAGAAATTTGATACAATAAAACGAAACACTTGAAGACATAGCAATAGGCAAGGACTTCCTGAATTCAACACCAGTTACACCAGAAATATTTCCAATAATTAACAAATGGGATTATATCAAATTAAAAAGTCTTTTGCATAGCAAAAGAAACAATCAAAAGAGCCAAGAGACAATCTATAAAATAGGAAGAGTTTTTGCCAGCTGCTCCTCTGATAGGGGGCTAATATCTGAAATATAAAAAAATTCAAAAGAGTTAGATTCAAGAATAAATGACTCAATCAAAAATAGGAAGTTGAAATGAATAGACGCTTCACAAAAGAAGTGGTTAATAAGTACAAATCAGGCTGGAGATTTAGCTCAGTGGTTCTGGCGCCTGCCTCGCAAGCGCAAGGTCCTGAGTTTGATCCCGGTAACCACATACAATGCTGGGTGTGGTGACTCACGCCCACCAACAATCAACCAGCAATCAGCACCACATACCACAGTGCCGGGCTTGGTGGCTCACGCCTGTCATCCCAGCACTCGGGAGGCACAGACAGGAGGATTGCTAAATTTGAGGCTTGCCTGGGTTACATAGCTCAGGACCAGCCTGAACTATAAAACAAGACCCTGTCTCAAAAAAAAAGTACAAATCGACCAAGATTACATGACGAAAATGTTTAGTGTCTTTGGTTATTAGGGAAATGCAATTCAAAACAATGAAATTTCATCTTATGCCATTAAGAATGACTACTATCAAGGAGTCAATAAACAAATGCTGGTAAGTCTGTTTGGGGGGAAACTTTGTCCATTGTTGCTGAGAATGTGAACTAGTACAAACACTGTGGAATTCAGTAAGAAAATTCCTCAAAATATTAAACATTCCTTTTTTACTCAGCTTAACACTTCAGGATATCTCCTGGAAAGAGTTAAAATCATCATACCATAGTGACATGTGCTTACCATATTTATAACAGTACAATTCATAGTAGCTAAATTACAGAACAGCCTAGATGGTTATTAACAGATAAATTAGATGTGGTGTATATTATTAAGTATTACTGAGTCACAGTGAAAGATAATTTTAAGTGAGTCACTTGCAGGAATATGGATGAACCTTGATATTATAATGTTAAATGAAATAAATCAGATACAGATTAAATAATGCATTATTTATCTTATATAAGAAAGTCAAAATATAAATAAAGAGCAAAATAAAGGAGAGATGAAAGAGGAAGGTAGGCATTTTGGAGATGGGAAGTTGATCTGGAAAAGGGAAGTCCTCTGACTTCACAGAAAGTGATTAAAAATGATCAGTATGGAATGTATAAATATGAATTCCCCAACATGGTCATCATGTGTCAAAAGCATATACTAATATAAATTCGAAATTTGTATGAAAGATATATTTTTAAAGTCTAATTGAACAATATAAATAACTGAACAGAAACCTTGAAATCTCTATGACATGCATGAATAATTCTTAGGTGGCATATAACTAGCTGGACTTATATCCATTCAAAGTAATTTATTTAGTTTTGTTTTGGGACAGGATCTTACTATGTAATTCAGGCTGGCCTTGAATTCATGGCGCTCCTCCTACCTCAACTTCAACCTCTTGCACGCAGGGATGGCAGGTCTGCCTCACCAGTTGCAGCTTGAAGTCAAAAGCATTTAAAGATGACCTTGTATGTCACCCATGTAGAATATGCTGGGCAGGAGTAAACTGGAAATATTTAAGTAATACTAAATGAAAGCAGAGGAGAAATACATCTACAAATGGAACTAATTTACTGGTAGTTGTGAAAACCATAACGCATATAGGAAACAGCTGCCCCTCTAAGTAGAAGCCCAGGACACCTGTGAAGAAGGTAATTTTGCTGTGCCAAGTACTATTATGACAATTATTTTTATGGTTCCAGGCTCTTTTTCTAAACTCTGACACTTCTTATGCAATTCTTTTATCATTTTTTTTCTATTGTTAGGAGACATGAAAAAATCTGGTGTCTGGACACAAGGGATGAAATGAATCACTCTGTAGTATCAGAGTTTGTCTTCCTGGGACTTACTAATTCATGGGCAATGCAGCTTCTCCTTTTCATCTTCTCTTTGTTGTTCTACTTTTCAAGCATAATGGGCAACCTTGTGATTGTGTTCATTGTAACCTTGGATCCTCATTTGCACTCTCCCATGTATCTCCTCCTGGCTAACCTCTCAGTTATTGATATGGCATTTTGCTCAATCACAGCCCCTAAGATGATTAGTGATATTTTCAAGAAGCACAAATCTATCTCCTTTTGGGGTTGTATTACCCAGATCTTCTTTAGTCATGCTGTTGGGGGTGCAGAGATGGTACTGCTCATAGCCATGGCCTTTGACAGATACGTGGCCATATGTAAGCCTCTGCACTACTTGGCCATCATGAGTCCAAGAGTGTGTTTATACTTTTTAGTCACTTCTTGTATCATTGGCCTGATCCACTCATTGGTCCAACTAGTTTTTGTAGTAGATTTACCTTTCTGTGGTCCTAATATATTTGACAGTTTCTACTGTGATCTTCCTCGGCTCCTCAGACTTGCATGTACAAACACTCAAGAACTCGAGTTAATGGTTACTGTCAACAGTGGGCTCATTTCTGTGGGCTCCTTTGTCCTGCTGGTTATTTCCTATATCTTCATTCTGTTCACTGTTCAGAAACATTCTTCTGGTGGTTTATCCAAAGCCTTCTCCACTTTGTCAGCTCATGTCACAGTGGTGATACTGTTTTTTGGGCCACTGATGTTTTTCTACACATGGCCTTCTCCCACATCACACCTGGATAAATATCTTGCTATTTTTGATGCATTTATCACTCCCTTTTTGAATCCAGTCATATATACGTTCAGAAACAAAGACATAAAATTGGCAATAAGGAGACTGTGTATTCATCTTGTGCATTATGGAAAGATTTCATAAATGAATTTGCCAAGAAAAACTTTAAATATTTCTCTCACATTGTTGTAGAAAAGACCCTAAGCAATTTCAGAGACAAAATCAAGCCTTATACCATATTGTATACCTAGAAATCGACTATATGCTAAATAATAGTATCTATTTCATTGTTAAAATGATTGTGTGGCACCCTGCATAACAAAATGTTAAAAATTATACGTCCTTTGTATCCTACCATGTAGAAAAATCCATGCTCTAGAAGACTGTCATGTAATTGAATAGGTAATATTTTATCTTCTCTTATACTGGGCAGATTAGTCTACTGACAAAATGCACTCTCATATAAACCTTAAACTGTTTACTTACCACCTATCTCAATTTGAATGATTTTCTTCCTAATCTGTTTTTCTTTGCTCCAGTCTTTACATTTTGTGTCTTTTCTGTCTTACAGTCTGGGAATGGTTAGGTCTGTGTGTAGAATATTAGAAGTTGAAGTTAGAATGAATTACCAATATTTCAAATTAATATTCTAAAGTCTAACTTTAGAATTGAGGAATCACTATAGTGTGCCCAACTGTACAGTTAGAAATCATTTGAGAGAGCTAAGTAACAAACACTGTTATCTAGTTACTAGGTCAGTGCATTTCACTTTTAAATAAGTCTTGTATTTCAATTTATTTAGGTTCCTATTTCACCTTTTCCTTTAGGTCTCATTTTGAATGACAGCTTTACATTCCTCATTTGTATTTCTTTTCCCAAGTAAATTATCATTAGCACTTAGCACTTCTTATCCATTTCTACACCTTTCTTAACATACTGCTGAAGCTTAAATCACTGCTTTAACTATGAAAAATTAAACCTTATTGTTAAATAGTATTTTTCATCTATTGCATTGTTCACAGAGACCCTTGCTTAAATATGCTACATAAAGTTCCTCTGAACACTTAACAATTGATTCTTCATTTTCTCTTTCTTAAATTATCAATATTTAATCTCCTTTGCATTTTTATGTGGTACAGGAAAGGGTTCAACATATTTTTTCTGGATGAATAGCCATTAGTTTCATTTCTTTCCTTTGAATTGAAACAACATACTAAATACTCTTATTGGGTATTAAATTATTATTTCTAGAATATAGCTTGTTAATTACTATATGTTTGTTGCTTTATTCAGGCCATCCTCTTTTGATGATAATGGATTAATGCTGTTTTAATATTTGAAAAGGCCAGCTCTCTAATGTCCTATTTATGTATTTTTCTCATTCTTTAAAAATGTCTTAATTAACACACATTAATTATACATATTAGGATTCATTGTGATATTTTCATAAATGCATGCAGTGTTCTTTAGGATGCTTCCTTTCTTAGAAGAAATGTGACTGGCAAATTGTGTACTCTGTTTAAGTAAGTCACATTAAAATCATTGTATCTCTTTCTCAAAAAGGTACATTTCAAATAGTTTGGCAATGGTGCAGCTGTTAGCTAGCATAGTTATTAAAGGTTAGAAAGAAACCTATAAATTGAAAATTTGTTCATTAAGTGATGGAGTTATGATTGTTTCTCATCATCTGCATCACATACAATAGACGTGACTCATAAGCCACATATGGTCTAGGATTTTGTTCTAAGTGTTTTGCCTTACATATTTTCTTTCCCTTTCTTTCTTTTCTTTCTTTCTTTTCTTTCTTTCTTCTTCTTTCTTTCTTTCTTTCTTTCTTTCTTTCTTTCTTTCTTTCTTTCTTTCTTCTTTCTTTCTTTCTTTCTTTCTTTCTTTCTTTCTTTCTTTCTTTCTTTCTTTCTTTCTTTCTTTCTTTCTTTCTTTCTCTTTCTTTTCCTCCTCTTTCCCCCTCCTACTCTTCTATTCTTCACTCCTCTGTACTATAGTATTGCTGTTAGTTCTCTACACTATATAGTACTGCTTCACCGCACTTCACTATAGTATTGTTGTCTGCCCAAGCTTGGGTTTTTCTTTCCTCTCTCAATCACTCTTATTTTTCAAAGGAGAGAAAAATAGTGCCTTGATTGCGCATAGCTGATACTCTTCCTTAGTATTCTCACCTTTGTTCTCCAGTCAGTATTTGCCACCTAAGTTAATGCATAGTCTTCCCTTCTTCCTCCTCTGTACTTTTACAGAAGGGTAAAACATAAATGTTAGTGGCCCTATTGCTTAGTCTATTTTTTCTTGTATTAGTTTAATCTGTCTCTTTTGTTCTCTAGCTGCTAACAGTCTCCAGGGTCTTGTGATCTTTATATATTTTCTAATTCTATTTTTAATTTCTCTCTCTCCTATCTCTCTATCATTCAACTCCCTGATAATCTTTTGAGTTCCAAAGGGTGATGCCTGAATATTATATGTTGTCTGTGGTTAGGTTATTGGCTAGACATATGATCATAGCAGCCCAGGTATAAAGCCAAAATCACCAAATAAGGCTCAGAAATGAGGAAAAACTCAAAATCTCAGGTGCAAAAAATCCCTACACCAGCGGAATTCAGGGAAAAGAGAAATGGAACATGTGGAAGCTCAATCAACAGGCCTCTCTGACATGGTAACAAAAGCAGATCTAGTGAAATGGAAATTAGAACTGATTTCTGAGCTGATGACAGAGATATTATCTGAGGTAAATGAAATAATAAATCAAAAGAGGAGATCAGGGACATGATACAATCTGAGATAGCAAAAGCAATAGAGCCTTTTACACAGCTACAAATAGAAGTCCAGGAAATTAAGAGAGTGAATGTTTACGAGGTAGGATGAATCAGGTAGAGACCAAATTTCAGACCTAGAGGACAGGATGGCAGCCAATGAACAGAAAAGGCATAATTTATGGAAAACGGAAAGGGACCATGAGAAATCAATCCAACAGTTCTAGATGATTCAAAGAAGAATACCATAAAATTGATTGGAGTCACTGAGGAAGCAGGAAATAATGCAAGGACATTAAAAAAATTGTTCACAGAGATAATGGCATAAAAATTCACAGAAAATAGAAAAGAATTGCCACATAAATATATGAAGCATAAAGGACTCCAAATGGTCATGATATTAAAAAATTTACATGTAGGCATATAATTATAAAGGTTCTAAATATTGCAAGCAGCTAGAGAAAAGGAAACAATCACATACAAAGGGAAGCCCCATCAGGATCACAGCAGACTTCTCACCCCAAATGCTCAATGCAAGGAGAGCTTGGAGTGAAGTGTTTCAGGTCTTGAAGGAGAACAACCTCCAATGTAGACAGGTATCCTGCAAAACTACCCTTCAAAAGATACTTCCATGACAAAGAACACCTGAAAAACTTCACAAATACAAAACCTGCACTCCAAAACATTCTAAAGAATATCTTGGAGAAAAACAAGAAAAGGTACAAACCCATGAGACCCAACAGAGTCAAACTGTTGGGCAAAAATAGAAAATGATGGGGAAGGGGCAAAAGAAATGTACTAAAGAAGAAATGTACCAAAAACAGTAAAACATGACACGTCTAAATCTGTCCATATCAGTCATAATTGTAAGTGTTAGTGGACTTAGTGGGCCAATTCAAAGACACAGACTGGCAGAATGGATCAAGAAGCAAGGTCCTAAAATCTGCTGCATACAGGAAACACCTAATTCAGAAAGGAAGCCATAAACTGCAAGTAAAAGGATGGAAAAACAATCCTCCATGCAACAGGAAACTACAAAAAAGCAGGAGTGGCCATCTTATTTGCAGATAAAATAGATTTCAAACTAAAACTGATTAAGAGAGACAAGAAGGCCACTGCATTCTTGTACAGAGAACAATTTAAGAAAAAGAAATAATGATCTTAAATATTTATGCACCAAATTCTAATGCACCTAACTATATAAAACAAACATTAATGGACCTGAAAGGCCAGACAAACACCAATACAATAGTAGTAGGGGACTTCAATACCCCACTTTCACAAACAGACAGATCGACTGGTCAAAAAGTCAGCAAGGAACTACTTGAGCTAAACAAAATCCTTGAACAAATGGACTTAATAGATAGCTATAGAGTGTTTCATGCCACAACTTCAGAATTTACATTCTTTTCAGGTCCCCATGGATCATATTCTAAAATAGATTGTATGCTAGTTCACAGAAAAGGTTTATGTAAGTGCAAAGGAACTGAAGTTATCTGGTGTATAATGTCAGGTCATAGTGCCTTGAAATTGGAGTGAATAGCAAAAGAAATTCCAAGATCATCAGAAATACTTGGAAATTGAACAGCACACTACTGACTAACCAGTGGGTCACAGAAGAAATTAAAGAAGAAATTAAACAGTTCTTACAATAAAATGATAGCTCCAGTACAACATATAAGAATCTATGGGCCATAATGAAAGCAGTTCATATCAGAGAAATTCATATCAGTGAAGGCCTCCACTAGGAAAGCAGAGCAAGATCAAATAAATGACCTAATGCTCAACCTCAAATTACTAGAAAAAGAGGAGCAAGACAAACCCAAAGCTCATGCTAGGGAGGAAACTATAAGGATCAGAACAGAAATTAATGCAATAGAGACCAAGGGTATGATACTAATAATCAATGAATCTAAGACTTGGTTCTTTGAAAGTATAAACAAAATTGACAGACCCTTACCCAAACCTATCAAATAAAGGAAGGAAAAGGCTCAAATGCTATTGGGAATGACAAGGGAGAAATTATCATTGATCTAGTGGAAGTCCAGAGGCTAATAAACACATAGTTTGAAAATTTGTATTCCAATAAAATGGAAAATGTAGAAAAAATGGATTTCCTAGACACATATGAACTTCCAAAGTTGAATGAAGATATAGAAATGCCAAACACCCCATATCAATCTGTGAAATTGAATATGTAATAAAAATTCTACCAGCAGAGAAAAGTGCTGGTCCTGATAGCTTTACTAATGAATTCTACAAAACTTTTTTTTTTTTGAGACAGGGTCTTGCTTTGTAGTTCAGGCTGGCCCTGAGCTCACTATGTAGCCCAGGCAAGCCTCAAACTCAGCAATCCTCCTGTCTCTGCCTCCCGAGTGCTGGGATTACAGGCGTGAGCCACCATGCCCGGCACTGTGGTATGTGGTATTGATTGCTGGTGGGCTTGAGTCACCATGCCCAGCATTGTATGTGGTTACTGGGATCGAACTCAGGACCTTGTGCTTGTGAGGCAGGTGCTGGAACCACTGGGCTAAATCTCTGGCCTTATACAAAACTTTTAAAGAAGGTTAGTGTCAATACTTCTCAAGTTCTTTAATGAAACTGAAAGGGAAGCAGTGTACCCAAATTCTTTCCTGGAAGCAAGCATTACCTTGATTCCAAAAAGTAGAAAATGAGCCAACCAAAAAAGAGAACTACAGGTCAATCACCTTAATGAATATTGATGCAAAAATTCTCAATAAAAATTGGCATACAGAGGATTAAGAAAATCACACACCCTGATCAAGTTGGATTTATTCCTGGGATGCAAGAGTGGTTTAACATACATAAATTAATAAATGTAATATACTATATTAACAGACTCAAAAGCAAAAACCACATGGTTATCTCATTAGATGCAGAAAAAGGGTTTCACAAAATCCAACACCAATTCAGAATCAAAACCCTACAGAAAATTAGAATAGATGACTTTATCTCAAACTAATAAAAGGGATTTATGAGAAACCAACAGCCAGCATTGTCCTGAGTGGTCAAAAACTGAAATATTTCACACTAAAATCAGGAATGAGATAAGGATGTCTGCTGTCACCACTCTTGTTCAATATAGTGCTACAAACATTAGCCACAGCAATTAGGCAAGACAAAGAAATAAAAGGAATAAAGATAGGTGAGGAAAAAGTTAAGCTGTCATTATTTAACCAATGACATGATTCTCTATATAGAGGATTCTAAAACCTCAACCAAAAAAACCACTAGCTTTAATCGCCAAATATAGTAGTGTAGCTGGCTATAAGGTCAATGCTAAAAGATCAACAGCCTTTGTATACACAAATGACAGACACACTGAGAGAGAAGTTGGGAAGTTAATCCCTTTGACAATAGCAGCCAATAAAGTGAAATTTCTAGGAATCAATCTAAAAAAGGTGGTAAAAGACCTCTACTCTGAAAACCATAGCACCCTGAAAGAGGAGATAGAAGTTATTAGAAAATGGAAGGACATCCCTTGTTCCTAGGTAGGAAGAACCAACATCAAAATGGCTATACTCTCACAACTACTTACTACATAGATTCAATGTAATCCCGATTGAAATTCCAACAGTATATTTCACAGATCTAGAGAAAATTATCCAAAAATTCATCTGGAATCACAAAAGACCTACAATAGTGAAAGCAACTCTAAGCAACAAGGACACAGTGGGGGGATGTATTATGATCTCCAACTTGAAAATTTACTATAAAGCCATGGTGATAAAAACTGCATGATACTGGAAAAGTAACAAATCTGAGCATCAGTGGAATGCATGAGAAGATCCAGGAACAACTCCAGATACACTAAGCCACCTCACCTTTATAAAGGAGCCAAATATCCTTAGTGGAGGAAAAATAGCCTTTTTAATAAATGGTGCTGGAAAAACTGGGCTTTAACAAGCCATAGACTAAAGCTAGACCCTTCTCTTTCATCAAGTACAAAACTAAAATAAAAGCAGATTAGAGACTTAATCTTTCTTAAAACAGAAACACTAAAGCTGCTGCAAAACAGGTTAGGTAAAACTCTTGGAGACAGTGACTTAGGGAAAGACTTTATGAACAAAATCTCTATAGCATGAGATCTAGCAGAAGAAATCAACAAATGGGATCTCTTTTCATTAAAAAGCTGGTGCACAGCAAAGGAGACCACCAGCAGAGTGAAAAGACAATCAACAAACTGGGAAAGAATCTTTACCAGCTGTTTCTCAGACAAAGGCCTACTATCTAGAATATATAAAGAGCTTAAAAAAGTCAGTCATCCCCCAATTTAAAGATCCAGTTAAAAAATGGGCATCTGAAATGAACAGACACTTTTCATAGGAAGAAGTAAAAGCAGCCAAGAAACATATGAAGAAATGCTCAACATTGCTGGTCATTTGAGAGATGCAGATGAAAACAAACTAAGATTTCATCTGTCTCCACAAAGAATGGCTGCTCCCTTGAAATTAGCTAGCAAAAAATGCTGGTGAGGCTGTAGTGAATAAGGAACCCTTCTCCACTGTTGATGGCAATGTAGACTGGTACAACCTCTATGGGAGTCACTATGGAGATTCCAAAAACACTAGGATTATAAGTCCCACTTGACCCTGCTATTTCCCAGCTAGGAATATACACAAAAGAAGTAAAAGAGTCATATCATGTTGACATATGTGCACCCATGTTCATCGCAGCTCAGTTTGTGTTTTCTCAGTCTGGAAACAACCCAAATGCCCATCAACTGTAGAGTGGATAAAGATGTGGTTTTTCTATAAAATGGAGTATTACTGTGCCTTAAGGAATGATAAGTTTATATGCAAATACCGGATCTTTTCTTTGATATGAGCACCTGTAGATGTAAATGAGCTCTAGAAAGTATGACAGTTTTTGTAGAATGGGAAATTTCCAAATGAAATTTGATGTGGGAACGTAATGAGGGGAAGGAATAAATATGATTCTGAAAGAAAATCAAAGCATGTATATAGTGGGTGGGGAGGTGTGGGTGGGTAGGGATATGGGTAAAAATGAGAATTAACTCGTGTTATATACTGGTACAAATTCCCCAATGTTATGTGTGATTGTGAGATGTATATAAAATGTACCAATAAAGAATTCAATTAAAAAATGATGTTTGAGACATTTATACTCAGATGGATGTACCTTCAGAACATACTCATAAGTGAAATAAGTAGGTCACAGAAGTGTAAATATTGTATCTGTTCTCTGGTACAAGAAACTGAAGATGTTAATGAGTTGTAGAATGTATGATGGATATTGTGAAATAGAAAATATTCAAAGAGAAATATGGTGGAAGAGTAATGAGAGGTAAAAGATAAATGTAATGGTAAAAAAGGGAAACAAAGCTTATGTATTTGGGGGTGGGGAGTTGTGGGGTTGGTAGGAAACAGGAAAAAAACAAGATTTAAATTGTGTCATATACTGGTAGAAATTCCCAATATTGAGTGTGATTGTGATGTGTATGTACAATGTACCAATAAAGATAAAAATTAATTTAAAAAAATCTCATGTCCAACTACAGAAATCAGGATTTTGACAGCTGTTTTGTATTCATTGTGTTTTTCCTCCTCTCCTCCTCTCTTAGATAATTCTTTTGAAGGACAGAGAATAACATTTTGCATTTAGATTACTCTCCCATGGGTTGATAACTACTTTTTTTTATGATGCCACATTTCTTCTACCTTGATAATATTTGTTCAGTTTTATTTCTTGGATAATAGATATCACTGAATTCAGAGAGTAAAAGGATAACGTGTTTATTCTTCAAGTTACATTTACAATACTTATCCTTTGTACTTTGAATCCTATTTATGCTTTTCTCTGAGTGTTCTGTCTCTCATCTTGGCAGGTCTTGAAAGATACATGTGTACAAAAGTAAAAGTATAATAAAGAAACATATACTTGATTTGTTGCCAGAAAATTTCATTGTGTCAAATTATTTATTAAGAAGTTATCATCTTTATATATTGTCGATAATAGCCCTTTGTCTGATACACAGCTAGTAAAGATTTTTTCCCATGTTGTTGGTTGTCTTCTAGCAGTGCCAGCGACTTCTATGGCTGTGCAGAAGCTTTTCAGTAGAATGAGATCCCATTTATTGATTCTTTCTGCTAGTTCTTGTGCTAGAGAGGTTTTATTCATAAAGTCTCTGCCTAAGCCAATGTCTCCAAGAGTTTTACCAAGCCTGTTTACCAGCAGGCTTATTGTTTCTGTTTTAATGTTTAAGTCTCGTATCCACTGTGAGTTTAGTTTTGT
>PVIC010041370.1:0-16264 GCA_004025085.1 Thryonomys swinderianus
GTGGGGCGATCAGGGTGGCCCGCCAGGCCTGCGTGCTGCTCGCGGCTTCCGTCCTGCACGAGCTGTGCCCCTGTCAGGGCCCTTTCTGCACCTTCTTACCCGCCTAGGTGTGGCCTCCTCCGGGAAGCCCGACTTGCCTGCACCGCCCCACACCTGTGCTTACCTGCGTCTCAGTGTAGGTCCCTGGCTGTCCTCCCTCCGAGCTCCCCACTGGCTCTGAGCTTCTTGAGCGCCCTCTCGCCTCTGACCCCCACATCTGGAGACAGCTGGTGCTCAGTAAATGCTGGCCGTGTGACCAAGTGGCCTGTGTCGGCTTGCTCGTCTCGGTCTGCCTAGGTGCTCTGTGCCCGCGTGCCAGACACTCACTGCGGTGACTGCTGCTGCTCCGAGTCTCCCCAGAGACCTGCGGGCGTCCCGGGGCGGCCTGCTGTCTGGCCGGCTGCTCTGCCACGGCCTGACGGGTGAACAGCACGCTGGGGAGGAGCTGAGGAACGAGCGGGCGGGTGGGACCCGCTGTCCCTGGCGACTGGCCTCAGCACACACCGCCCCTGTCCTGCCCCACTGAGGGAGCAGTGCCGAGCGCCCCGGGGTCCCTCGCCCAGCGGTGGGAGCGTCCTGGGTGCTCAGGGCGGAGGACGCAGGAGACTCTTGAGGACGACGGTCCTCAAGGTGGAGAGCAGGGCCCCCTTGTGCCTACCTCACTGCGCACACCTATGGGCACCAGGGCTGGCCGACAGCGGACAGGCGCCCCCAGCAGCAGCTGGGCGGCGGGAGGCGCCGGCATCTCCCACACGGGGCAGTTGACCACGATGAGTTTGCTGAAGTTGAACTTGTACGTGAATCTTTTGCCTTTGGTCTTGTGCAGGATCCTCTTGTTGTAGTAATACCTGGTGAGGAGAGGGGGAGTCAGGGCTGCTCCCCAGCGGCGGGCCGGGCTGCGGGCTGTTCCTGGAGGACAGCGGCCTTCTCCTCCGGCCGCAGCGCCTGGGGAGCAGAGTCCGCAGGGCCCAGAACCACAGCGCCCGCCTCGCACCCTCGCTGCCCTCTGCCTGCAGTGCGCGCCTCACCTGAGGGCCCGGCTGAGTTTGTCGTAATTCATCTGCGGTTTGCACTTCCTGCGGCCCCAGAGGCGGGCCACCTCGTCCGGGTCCTTGATGACAAACTCCCCGTACTCTCCCTGCTGCCAGGCGATGACGTGGCGGAACTCTTCCTTCTGCAGCAGCTCCAGGATGAAGTGCCACAGCTGGATCTGGCGGGATCCCGGGGAGGACTCGGCTTTGCAGGCCCAGTCGGGGAAGGCCAGGCCTGGGGGAGGGGGGAGTGTGAGGAGGCCGCAGCCCCGAGCCCCACCCGCGGCAGCCCGCAGGGGCTCACCTGTGACCCAGCAGTCGCCGGGGGCGGCTGCGATGCCCTTGGCCGAGCAGCTACAGTGCATGGTCCAGTGCAGTTGAGAGAGGGTGGAGCCTGACTCCTGGGGGGAAGGGGAAGAAAGGAGGGACAGAGAAGCTCAGGAGGAGAAGAGGGCCAAGTGCAGAGGAGAAAAAGGAGGCTGAAGCAGGACGCCTCCTCATACCCAAGGCGTGGCTCGCCCTGCTGGGGGCCGCCTTGAGATCCTGAGCCAACCCCAGCCAGAAGCTCCGGGACCAGCCACTCTGCAGAGGAGAAGAGCACCAGGGCCCTGTGCCCTGCCCTGTGGGGGCCGAGGCAGAGGGAATCCCTGCTCAGGGCTTAGCAGGACCGCGTCTGCTAAGAAAAGGCCGGAGGAAGTGCAGCGGAAACCTGGCTCTTCCGACGCCCTGAGAGGGAGCAGTGGCCTCTGAACCCTCCGCCTTGGAGCTGCCGGCGGCCGCTTCGCGTCTGAGAAGAACTGGAGTCGGTGTTTTGTCTTCCCAGTGGGTCCCAAGTGTCTGGCACGTCTCGTGTCCTCCCCCAAAATAAGGCCTACCTGGAAATAAGCCCTGGTGTGATTTTCGGGACACTCACAATATAAAGGCACCCCCAAATAAGGCCTAGTTAACATAATAGCCAGAGCCAGATATGGCCCACACCTGTCATCCCAGCACGTGGGCTGAGGGAGGAAGATTACTCAGTTTGAGGCCAGCCTGGGCAATATAGCCAGACCCTGTCTCAAAAAAAAGATGACAGGGGCTGAAGATTTAGCTCGTGCTTCCGGCACCTGCCTCGCAAGTGCAAGGTCCTGATTTCGATCCCCGGTAACCACATACAACAATGCTGGGCGTGGTGACTCACACCCACCAACAATCAATACCACATACCATAAATGCCGGGAGTGGTAGTTCACACCTGTCATCCCAGCACTCGGGAGGCAGAGGCAGGAGGATTGCTGAGTTCGAGGCTTGCCTGGACTCCACAGTGAGCTCAGGGCCAGCCTGAACTACAAAGCGAGAGCCTGGCTCAAAAGAAAAAAAAGATGACAGGCAAGCACATGGGTGCATCTGGGATGTAAAACATGGCAGAGATATTGAATTATAAGATAATATCAGTCTGTAATTTAACATAAATAAATATTACTGATACTGATACTTCAAATGGTAAGTAGGAAGTATTTATAAACACCTGAGCAAGACCTTTGCTGCAGGACAGATGCCTGTGGAAACAGAGAAATGCGCACACTTAATAATGAGCAGATGCGGTTGTCTGACGGGGTCATAACACACGGACTTCACATCCTTGTGTGAGATTAAAACATTTTCTCAGGCCGGAGGGTTAGCTCAGTGGTTCCAGCACCTGCCTCGCAAGTGCAAGGTCCTGAGTTCGATCCCCGGTAATGGTGACTCACGCCCACCAGCAATCAGTACCACATACCACAGTGCCGGGCGTGGTGGCTCACGCCTGTAATCCCAGCACTCGGGAGGCAGAGGCAGGAGGATTGCTGAGTTCGCAGCGGCTTGCCTGGGCACCATAGTGAGCTCAGGGCGAGCTCAAAGCGAGACCCTGTCTCAAAACAAAAACAAAACCAAAAACGTTTTCTCACTTTTGCTGCCTGCGGCTCTCTGTCACTTCCATGTGGGTGTCACTACTAACGTCCGTCATTCTGTTGCCGCCCCGCCTGGTGAGCCCCTTGGCACGGGGACCAGGGAGCAGTGAAGCTTGCGGGAGGAGTGAGGTGGGCGAGGCCCGTGCGGTGATGTCACGGCCCCGAGCACGGTGAGCCGCTGTGGGCAGAAGTGCTGATGTGGGGAGCCGTGCTGTCAGACACGAGAGATGAGGTCCGTGGTTCTAGAGGAAATGGAGTCACAAGAAACTGAAGCCGGAATTGGGGGTTTGGAGAGTTATGACGATGTTGCAGAAGAAAACAGCAGGACTGTGTTTGAATTAATGCAGATTTTTTTTGTTTTTGAGACAGGGTCTCGCTTTGTAGTTCAGGCTGGCCCTGAGCTCACTATGTAGCCCAGGCAAGCCTCGAACTCAGCAATCCTCCTGCCTCTGCCTCCCGAGTGCTGGGATGACAGGTGTGAGCCACCACGCCTGGCACTGTGGTGTGTGGTACTGATTGCTGGTGGGTGTGAGTCACCACGCCCAGCATTGTTGTATGTGGTTACCGGGGATCAAACCAGGGATCCTGCACTTCCTAGGGAGGCGCCAGAACCACTGAGCTAAATCTCCGGCCCGAACACAGATTTTGTACATGAGTGAACATGGCATCCTCTGAAAATCAGCCCTATTGCATCTTTTGGAGTAAAAATTAATATAAGACCCAATCTTGTTTTCAGCGGGGTGTAGTAGGTGGTGCCCCACGGACGAACGCTGGGGAGTTCGTCCCCGGCGCCATTCTCTGACAACGGCCTCCCACGGGACAGCCAGTCAGCTCAGGAGGGTGGCAACACTAGCGTCTTGCTCACTGCTGGCACCCTGGAGTGCACCCTGGCAGCCGGCCTTGTACCCACAGGGGCAAGGAGGCATTGGTTCAGTTAATGAACCCTGGGCAAGGCGGAGGGGACCTCGCTGCTCCTCTGCAAGGCAGGGCAAGGCAGGGCGGGGGCTGAAGCCCCAGAGAAACGGACTTGCCTGACGCAGACGGAAGGAGGGGTAAATCCTCTGAGCGGGAGAGGGGCTGGCGCGGAAGCCTGCTTTCCGCGATCGCTCTGGCGTGTAACGGCAGAGGCTGGGGGCTGCCCTTGGGCTGGAGAGTCCCGGGTTGTAGGACTGTGTGCCAGCAGGGTTCGGGCACTGGGTTCTCCCTTCTGGTGGAGCTGGCACTAGGGAAGCACGAGGGGTCCTGGGAAGAACCTGGGCTACAGCACAAAGAGGTTGCAGGTGTTGGACAGTTAAGCACCTGGACACCTCAGGCCGCAGGTCCTCCTGACTCTCCCAGCCCCACATCTAGTGTCACGTGGGCCCCTGCTGACCTCCCCTCCCTGGGGCCTGCTCAGCGAGGTCAGCGAACCACCGGACAGGCCCCTGGAGTCCTGTTTGGCCCGGCTGAGAGCAGCTCTGGGAAGCCCGGTGGGCGGGGCGGTGAGGACGTTTCTAAAGGGAGCTGTGTGGGGGAGGGCTAGCGTGCTGGCCGACCCTTCCCAGGTTCTTCTTTCTGTTTCTCTCTATGCAACATCTCTCTGTGTATTTCAGGCTGGCCTTGAACTTACTAGGTAGCCCGGGCTGGCCTCAAACTTGGAGCAGTCCTCCTGCCTCAGCCTCCCGAGTGGTAGGATTATGGGCGTGAGCCAAAATGCCTGGGTGGCCCTGACATCTGGAATCCTCCTTCCCTTCTCTAGTGAAGCAGAGGCTCCTCGGCACTCACAGTCCTTCCGGCCCTGCCATGAGGAAGCTCCTTAGTGTAACCCCCACCTTAGGAGCAGTCTGCCTCAGCCTCAGAAAGAGGCGAGCTGGGACACAGGGTGTGTGCCAGAGGGAGAGGTCTCGGGGCAGGGGTGCCCCCCGCAGCTGACAGAGTTCCTGCTGCTTGCTGGATCTAAGGTACTTCCAGGTTGGAGATGGAGAGATCTCAGGGCAGATTTCAGATCCTGCAAGGAGATGTTGAATGCCTGCCGCTTCCCAGACCAGACATGCCCTGTGCACGCACAGCGTGAAGGGATTAAACTGCCCGCAAGGAAGCCTCCCACCGGCCTGGCCGCCTCTCTGAGGGAGAGGGGAAGACTTGACTCAAGACCTGTGATGTGAGTTTAGCCACAAGGCAGCCAGAGGAAGAAACCTACACGCAACACCGAGGTGCTGTCAGCAGGGGGCGCTCCTCCCTAGCCCTGGCTGAGGCTCAGCTGTCGAAGAAATCTGCATCCAGGAGTGAAGCCGTACTGTTGAAAAGTCCTGCCAAACATCCGCCCACAAGGCCTTTCTTTTCTGCTTGAGCCCGGGGGCGGACTACGGGGGCTCCCAGAGAAGAGCGGGGTTTAGTTCTGCGTCGTGTCTGAGACTCGCGCTTGGCATCTAACCTTGACCCCGGGCCTGGCCGCTCCGCTCTGCGCCCTCCTCCTGCCCGGCCCTGCTCCTTCCCTCCCAGGCCCGGCCCTGGCTCTGCACCAGCCCTTCGGCCCACAGCCCCACAGGTCTGTGCGGCGGCCGCCTTAGAGAATCGTAAATCACAAAGGATCCGGCCCCGTAACTCGATCTTGAATGATCAGCGCGGTTTCACCGAGGCAGTTTGTTTCTGGATGGGCGGTGTCATCACTGATGAGGCGACTCCCCTTGGCCAGTGGAGGCGCTGTTACCACACATGTAGGTTTTAGGTCATTATCTAATAAAGGCAATATAGATGACGAGGATAAGTTAGAGGGCAAGTCCTGAGCTGAGGTTTGGAGCCGAAGGAAACACCCAAAGCAAGGCCAACGTTTTCGAGACTTTCCCTCTTGTGAGTGGGGGCCCCCACGGTGCACCCTACATCAGGGCCACACTTTTGTGTGTTACTTCATGGATCGTTCACAATAGCCCTTCTAGGTGGGTATGAGCAATGTTTTGCAAGGTGAGGAAATTAAGACTCAAAAGATTAAGAGCCTTGCATAAGATCCTCGCCAAGCGGTGCAGCCGGATGGAAACAGGTCTGTCTGACTCCAGGCTCTTGGCTCCGATCAGTGGATCAGGGCAGAAGGTTTGAGGGTGGAACTTCGGAGCAGAGAGGTGAGGCTGGCAGTGGGCCCCGGGCTCCGTGGAGGCGTTCCAGTCTCCACCTGGGATGTGGGCTCCTCGCCAGGAAAGACTTCTGCAAAAGCCTGGGGAAGCTAGAGGACAGCCAGCCAGAGGGGCAGAGGGCACCAGAGAGGACGAGAGAGAGGACACGCATGCCCACGCCGTGCTGGAGCGTGACCCGCGTGCCCGTGTGCCAAGCAGAGCCGCAGAAGCACTTTGTGGCGGCGGCCAGCCCTGGCCGACTTCGTGACCTCACTGCCTGGACAGGCCAGGTCTTCCCAGGGGCCGCTCGATTGATTCAGGGGACAACAGAGCTGCTTCTAAACACAAGGGCAGCCAGTAGCGGCCAGAGAGTCAGCGAGTCATCGGGCCGGCGCCTCAGAGCAGGAGGCAGAGAGAGCGACACAGGAGGCTGAGCTGCGGAGGGGAGCGCGGTCCAGGGGCTGCTTCAGCTCCACGGCTGTGGGGGCAGAGGCGGCGGTGTCCCCGGCGCTTGTCACTTCCAAACAAACCGCGCGCCCTCCTCTCCCTCCGCCCCTGGCCTCTCTCCCCATCGCAGCCCTGAGTGCAGGGTGGTTAGTCCCGAGGCCTCCTTAACGCTCTTAGCTAAAGCCGCTTAGGTAGAGAGCAAGGGCCGGGCGGGAGGCAGCGCTCTGGCCTGCGCTGGGTTCTGCCCGCTCCGGTCCCCGGCCGGGTCTGCAGGCAGAGGCCCCGCGTGCGAGCAGCCTTCTTCCCTGAGCACGGGAGCCCGGCCCCTCCTGCAGCCCCGCTCCCCGGGCTCCTCCTGGCCCCTCCCGCTGTGCCCCGGGCCTCCTCCTGGGCCCTCCTGGCAGGACTCTCGACCTCTGTGGGCTGTGGGGTTTGAAAGGGCCGTGTGACTCCGCGGAGCAGAGACCCACTGAGACGCCCTCGTCCGAGCCCCAGGCTCACACTCTGTTGCCGGGCGACTGGTGGTCGGGGAGTCCGGCTAGCGGCAGGGGCAGGCCCGGGACCTTCCCGCGGCCGGCCGGTTTCTGTGGCGCTGTGACCTTTCCTCAGTCTCTCTCCTGCCCTCCCTCCGCGCTTCCCACTTCCTTCCTCCCCGCTTCTCTCCCCTGCCTCGCTGCTCTCGCTCCGCTTGGGCTGTTCCCGGCTCTTCCTCTGTTCCCCTTTGTCTTTACGGTCAGCTCCGCCGGCTCCTTCCTCTCCAGTGCGGCTCTGTCTCTCGCCTCTTGCCCAAGCCCTTTCTCTGCTCTGTCACTGGCTCTCGCTGTCACTTTCTGTTTCCTTTTCTCTTTCTGTCCTTCCTCCCTGCGCTGTCTTCTGGGCTTCGGAGACCAGACAAATCCTCCAGCTTCTCGCGCTGCCCTGCCCGCACCCCCCGTTGCCACCCCAGACCTTCCCAAGTGGCAGCCCCGCTTGCCCTCACATCCCGACAGCTGTGCCTGGGGGAGTACCCTGGGTACCCCATCATTTGCCTGGAGGGAGGAGAAATCCCCTCCAGCAGGCACGGAGGGGCCCAGGAGCGAGGAAAGCAGAGGAAGTGAAAGTCCTAGCGAACAGCTGAGCTGAGCTGGTTGAAAGGCTGGGCTGAGTCATAAGGACGGGGCTGCAGGGCAGCAGACAGCGTCTGAGGGGGCCTCGCCCTCCCTCTGGGCCTCTGGCACCCTCTGACTCCACGAGCAAACTCAGTCCCCATGTCCTCTTTCAGACCTCACACGAACCCCTCCACATCCGTCAAGCGCCGACTCCAGCCGGGCTCCCCGTGTGCCCTGGTCCCTCGGCCCCTCGGGTGCCCGCTGCCAGCAAGGAGCTGGCTGTGGGGCTGCAGCCCTGCTGTCCTGGCCCTGCGGACACGGCTTTGGGGCCCAAGCTTCGGGCTTCTCGGTCCTCCTTCCTGGAGGCTGTGGAAGGGACAGAATCCCTCGTCTGGTCACCGTTTCTGGTTCACTTCGTGCCAGCATAGCTCGGGTGGGCACGCACACCAGCTCTCCATGCCCCTCTGCCTTCCCATTGCCATGCAGCGATGCCCAGGGCCTCACCTGCCTCCTTCTGCCCCGCAGTGGCCACCAGCTGCTCGGCAGTGCTTACCCACGCTTCTCGAGCTTCAGCCATACCGACGCCAGAAGAGGGCACACGGATGTCCCACGGCACAGAAGAGCGGTGCCAAGACCTCCATCGGGCAGCCCCGGGCCCACTGACTCAGTGTCAGGGTCCCTCTGCGTGAAGGGTTGGCAGCTGAGCCAGCCAGTGTCCCCTGCAGGTGCCCAGCTCCTCTGCGGTGCCCCACACCTGGACGGAAGGCCCCGGAGCTTCTCAGGCAGCACCAGGATGGCCTGGACGCCCCTCTCCACGCGGGGCCGGGTGTCCTTTCCCTTCCCTGTCGCCCCAAAGAGGCTCACAGTTGGGGCGGGTGGGGCGTGGGCGGGGCCTCTGCACCCCCTGCCGGAGACCTACGGAGTCCCTGGCCGCCTCCTCTGCGCTCTTCCCCAGCCCAGCCTCCACCGACCCTTCGCTCCTCCTGGAGCCCCTCAGGCTTAGGGTTACTTAAAATGAGAGCAGGATCTCCAAGCTCCCAGGGGAGCGAGGTGGCTTTTCAGACAATAGCATTAACCCTTCGGGGTCCACAGCACAGCTGTCCTGCAGCCTGGGCTGGCGGGGGAGGGTCCTCCTCGGGTCTTTTGCATCCACAGCCTGCCCTGGGAGCAGACCAGCAGGGAGCTTGTGGGGAAGGGGAACAAGCACAGGGAGGCCTGCCTTCGGGAAAGTCCTCCCTGCTGTGGGCCTTCTCTCAGGGGCTCCTCCAGGGGGCAGGTGCAGCGCTCACCTGAAAGGGCCTGAGCAGGGCCTCTGGCCTAACACCCAACACCCGCCCTACCCTGCACAGCCCTTGCGCTCCGTCTTAGCAGTTTGGAACTTTTCTTCTTAGGCTCAAGTAAAATGATACTAACAGCGTACTCGGTCTTCTTTTCTAAGGATGTTTAAGCATTTATTACATTTCTAGTCTCATAGCCACTGCAGCCAGGGGTGGTGGGACATGCCTTTGGATCCTAGCACTCTGCTAGGCTGAGGCAGGAGGGTTGTGAGTTCAAGCCTCACCTGAGCAATTTAGTGACTTGGTGAGACCTGTTTCAAAATTTAAAAATTCACAAAAGGGGGGCCGGAGGGTTAGCTCAGTGGTTCTGGCGCCTGCCTCGCAAGTGCAAGGTCCTGAGTTCGATCCCCGGTAACCACATACCATGCTGGGTGTGGAGACTCACACGCACCAACAATCAATACCGCATACCACAGTGCTGGGTGTGGTGGCTCACACCTGTAATCCCAGCATTTGGGAGGCAGAGACAGGAGGATTGCTGAGTTTGAGGCTTGCCTGGGCTCCACAGTGAGCTCAGAGCCAGCCTGAACTACAAAGCGAGACCCTGTCTCAAAAATAAATAAATAAATAAATAAATAAATTCACAAAAGGGCTGAGGGTGTCACTCGGTGCAAAGGCTTTGGGTCTTTCAAGCCTGAAAAAAAAATTTAGAGAACAAATTTTCCCTTTTCTTATGAATTTGACTTAAAGTTAGATAACCAGATGAACTTCCATCTAACAGGGGCCCAGAGAACAGGGAAATGGGAGTGTAGAGAGCGGCAGGGATAGCTTGCTGCTCAGAAGAAAGGTAGGAGGCGGGGCGCGGGGAGGCCTGCGCAGAGCCCGGAGAGAAGAGCCCGGAGAGCAGGGCTGCCGGGCCGCGCCTCTGCCCCAAGGCCCCGGACGGAGCTGCAGCTGTGTGGAGCTGTGGGGCCGCGTCCAGCCCGGCAGGGACGGGAAGGCTGATGGGTGTCACCGGGGATCCACATGACTTTCTTTCTCCCCCCTAACTCCGCCAGGCCGAGTTTCCTGCTGCCTCTCCCCGCCTCACTGCACAGCCCCTCCCGGTCCTGCGCAGAGGAGATGGGAATGGAGGCCCTGGAATTAAATTCTGGGGTTGTTTTCTGGTTAAATCAACCGAAGCCAACATGATGGAAAGGTGAGAGAGAGAGAGAGAGAGAGACTGGCTGATGCAGGGGCTGGGTGCTCAGGGACAGGCGGCAGGACAGGGCTCCTCAGCCCAGCAGGCAAAGAGGAAAGAGCGGGTGGGTGACTATGTCAGGGGCCAAGGCACAGGCGGGCCCAAGGACTGAGCGGACAGTCTCCGTGGAGAGACGCTCCAGTGAGAGCCAGGACGCAGCACATCAGGTGCTGCTCCCAGGGGCCCTGGGTTCTCTCCTCTGCAGAGCTTGGCCCGCCCTGGCTCCCTTCGCCCGCCCTGGTCCTGGGTTCTAGAACGACCTTAGTGAGCAGCTGGAGATGCCGGGCCCGTGAGGAGCCTCCAGGGGGAACCACTGCTCTGTCCTCTCCACGAAGGTCCAGTCCACAGAGGGTCAGGCAGAACACAGGGAGAGGGCCGGGCCTGGACTCCCCGGGCCCCTGGACTCCCTCTCGCCCTCCCGTGCTGAGAGCCTCACTGGAAACGCGACCAGGTCCAGAGCGTGGGCTGTCCTGTTGTCCCTCCTCTTGCATAGCCCAGACTCTGGAGGGCCTTTGTGCCCCTGGAGCAGGACCCCTGCTGCTCCCACTGTGGTCCGGTTTGCTTTGCCGTCTCTGGTCCTTGCAGACAGGGCTGGGCCTGGATCAGGAGGCTGGGCCTGACTCCGTCGGGTTCACGGGGAGTCGAGGGCCTCTTCTGTTCCTTCCATAAGACATAAACAAATGACCTAGGGCCTTTGGGGCCAAGGGCATGAGGGGCAGGGACTTGGGGCCCTAACTGGCTCTTGTAGCTGGCATGCAGTCCAGAGCACCCAGTGTCAGCCCGGCCTGGGCATGGCCAACCCTCCAGAGATTGCTAAGTGGGGATCGAAGCGGTACCCTGCCCCGGGCAGCTCACTGCTCAGACAAGCCAGCTTCCCTGGCTCCACAGGCGGCTGCACCAGCGCCTCCCTTCCCCAGGCCTGGCCCTGCCCAGCTGGGCTGCTCAGCTCTCCTAACACAGTGAAAGCTATCAGGTCTGGGCGGGGGTGGGGCTGCCTCTGGGAACCTTCCCCTCAGCTCCACCGGGGCCCCCGCCTGTGGGCACAGGTCCAGGCAGACAGGGGCTCCTCTGGGGAGAAACCAAAGGATGCTTGAGCCCCGAGGAGAACTTTACTGTTTGAGTTAGGGAGTAAAGAGCACGGCGGCCAAACTCTGCTTAGGACTGTCGTGTGGGGCGTCAGCACCCGAGGGGCCCTTTGGGCTTCGCTTGAGCCTGACAGCAGGCTAACATTACAATGGGCAGGACCGGGTGGGTAAGGTAGTTCAACTCTAATCCCAGCACTCCGGGAGGCTGAGGCAGGAGCACTGGAAATCCCAGCCTAGCCCAGGCAATGTAGCAAGATCTTGTCTCAGAAAATAAGGGTTGGGGATGAAGTTTAGTACAAAGAAAAAAACAAGTCAGGGCCTGGAGAGAGCCCAGATCTGCTCAGGTATCGGGGGGGGGGGCTGCCAGGTGGGGTAGAAGTGAGGTGGCGCCATCCTCTTCCTTGAGGAGCAGGAAGGAGACACGAACTGAGGCTTCTGTCTGCGGCTCTCCGTCTGGGTCCGGCCTGGGTCACAGCAGCTGGTGGAGGGAAGTTGGGGGGACCTGGCGGGGTTCAGCAGGGCCTCTGTGGACAGTGCGCGTGACGGAGATCCAATTGTAAGTGTGGCCGGAGGAAGGGGGGCCTGGGCCCAGCGCTCCCCAACGCAGGATGGGGCCTGGCAGTGGTGGTGGCCCGGCTGGCTGGGGGCAGGAAAGGGGAGAGGGCCCCCTGAGGAGAGGAGTGGGTTTCTGGGTGGCTGAGGGGGAAGAGAAGAAGGAGGGAGTCTTACTTAAGGAGGTGTGTGTGTGTGTGTGTGTGTGTGTGTGTGCGCGTGCGTGCGTGCACGCTGCAGACTCTTCATGTCCCATTAGCAGCAATGGGAGCTGACACGCAGGGATCGATACCAATTGAGGCAACAGACTCCCAGTAATAAACCCATTTCGCTCACACTTCTCCACCCTGCGCTGCCCTGAGACGGGCCGGGGCTTCCCGCCCCCAGCGCAGCCACTGTCCGGGGAGGAGGCTCTCGCTGACTGTCCCCGCGCTGGGACAGGGCAGAGCCGCTCCCTGTGCCTGAGACCTCGGCCTTTCTGCACTCTCCACACCTGGTGCTGTTCACCCTCAGGACAGGGAGAGAGGCCTGGCGTTTGCTGACTGGCTGCCTGAGCCCAGGGGACTTGATGCGCTTCGTGCTCCCGGGCCTCTCGGAAGACAGCGCCATGCTGGTGTCTGGGCGTGTGCCTGTCAGTGGCCGTGTGTCGGGACGGTCAGTGGTGTGACTCAGGACTCCTGGCACGAGTGTGCACTCCATTACTGTCCCGCAGCGGCAGGTGTGGGTCAGTTTCTTCCCCGGCAGGGCGTGTTGTCGCTGTGCCCGCGTGTGTGCCGTCTGGCTCCGGGGCCGTGGGCGTGAGAGCGGCAGGCCTGTCTGTGTGTGAACACACATGCCTGTACTGTGCGGGGTCCATGCCGGGGTGCGGCTGGCCTTCTCTTTGGCGACGTGAGGGGTGTTCGGGGTCCGGCGACACGCGTGGGGCAGTGCTGCCTGTGTGGGGAAGATGCTGCCAGCCTCTCGGTGCCTGTACCAGATCCTGCCCCACGTGGCCTCCGAGCTGGGCCTCAGGCCTGTCCCCGCGTCCTGCTTTGCCTGGGCCAGGGAGGCTCCCACAGGCCCACACGCAGGGCTTTCGGCGCTCAGACCGGGGTAGCTCAGAAAAACGGGACAGCGGTCGTGCCACTCACAGCAGGAAGCCAGAGCGAAGGGCGTGCTGTGCTGAGGGGAGGAGGCGAGGGGGAGAGGCAGGCGTTCTCGGGGAGGACCCCTCTGGAGCAGAAGGCCCGGCCCCAAAGGTCGGCAGACCAGGGACTTCCCGGGGCTGAGTCCTCCCTGTGCGGCGGTGAGGGACATGCAGAGAGCGTCGTGGCGGGGGCCCGCTGCCACTGGGGCCCCACACTCCGGCTGGGGACCCTCGTAGTGCGGAGGGCTGTGCTGTGACACTGGCCGGCATCCTCCTCTCTGCCCGGTGGGCCCCCTCCCTCCAAGGGAAAGAGCAGAGCACAGGGCCGGAGGGTGGGGGAGCCCTGGAGGGGAGGGAGCCGGGTCGGGAGGAGGACCGCGCCTGCCTTACTCACTGTGCCCACTGGGAGCCCGGCCCCGCCCCAGGGACACTTCACTGCTCTCCTCTGGGGGAAAGGGGTGAGAAAGGGGCCCCTTTGGCTTTCTGGTTGCTTCTTTTCTCAGACCCTCTCCTTGACTCCTTCCCAGTTCTGTCTCCTGCACTGGGCCTCACAGGTGAGACTGCAGAAGTTTCTGGAGGGTCAGACCGGACACATCTGCAACCTACCACTGTCTTTGCTATCTTCTGCTATTTTGGTTCAAGGCAATGGTTTTTGAATTGTTTGCATGCTGACCCTTTGGAGCACCCCAGAAGTCTAAGGGGACTCTCAGGAGAAGCTTGACATAGAGATGCATGCCAACCCTCATGCCCAGCCCTCCCCGGGGGCCGCTGAGCACAGGTGGACCTGGCTTGGTGGCAGGTGCATGGCTGGGCAAAGGGCTGTGTGTTCCTGGGTGCGTTCGCCTTCGGGCAGCGGAAGGCTAGGGTGCCAGGGACTGAGTATGGCTCCTGGTGGGCATAGCCCTTGGCCCACAGGCCCTCACCAGGGCGGGGCTGTTTTCTGGGCATCGGTGTGGCTCCCCGAAACGATCAGCCGAAGCTACTTTCTGCCTCTGGGCCGCAGGCCTGTGAGCTGTCCAGCTGCGATCTGGGAGACGGAGGCGATGGACACCACTCCCTCCCTCCGGGCTTTGTCCTTTTCTCTTTCTGAGTTCAGTCCGGTCCTCAGATGGGTCTTGTGTTTTCCCTCAGACTGCGGGCTTCCGGGAGCCAAGGGCAGTTGCTTCTCAGATTAGGGGCTCCCTGAGGAGCAGCACATGCTCCCTCCGTTGGGGAGTCTGGGGGACGGGCTGAGGCTTCTCCACAGGTGGGGGCTGGCAGGTGGTACGGGGGAGGAGGTGAAGGAGAGCAGGAAGGACTCAGGGGTGACAGGGGCATTACACGTATTCGAGAGGGCCTGAAAGAGCAGCTAGAGGGAGGAGGCGGGACTCTGTGGGTCTGGAAGGCCTGGAGGTCCTCCTGGGCTCAGGGTCGGGGACAGTACAGGTGGGATGCTGAGAGAGCAGGTTGAGGCTCTGGGCTGGGGGTTTGGGCCCCCCGAGGATCTGTCTCCTGGGCCTCTGAGAACCTGGGGGGACGGGCGTTCTATCGTCTGAAGCCTGGAGGATTTCTTGGAAGAAGAGGATTTGGGGGCAGAAGGAGAGGCCGGTCTCCACCTCGCAATCCCCACCCTGTCCCCTTCCTCCTCTGCCCCAGCACCAACTGAGGGCAGCCTAACCAAATACACACACACTATATATATATATACACACTATATATATATATATATACATATATATAGTGTGTATATATATATATATATATATGAGTGTGTGTGTGTGTGTGTGTGTGTGTGTGTGTGTGTGAAGGAGCCTGTGTCAGGCTGATAGAAAAATAGAAGAGGGAGAGAGAAGGGGAAGCCAGGAGAAGGCAGGCCTCAAATAAGAACCAAGAGAAAGCAATTACCTGATCAATACGGGTGAAATTGAGTAATCTAGCAGATCAATAGCATGGGCAGGAGCCCGGGGTGCTCCCCGCTCTCCTTTGGCTTCCACGTCAGCCCCCACCTGTGCCCCGGCCTCTGCACCCAGACCCCCCCACAGGCCCCCCACCCTGTGCAGCCCCATCACGGGCTGCTCGCCACCGGTTTCCCCACCACCACCACCACCCTGGGGCTCCAGCAGCATCCAGCTGGGGCCAGAAGGCGGGCACAGGACCTGTCTGGAAGGGGGCCGTGCCCCTGGCTTCCCCCTTGAGCAGAGGGGCTGCCTGGGAGGCAGGGGGCTGGGGGGAGGCCCTTGGTTCCTGCTGTGTGCTGCCGCCGGGGCTGGTGCCCGTGAAGGGAACTTGGCAGCCCGGGCAGTCTCTGTGCAGGAGGGAGGGAACACTTGAGATCCCGCAGGCCCAGGGGGGCACCGAAGACGTAAGGGAGCTGGGGGGCTGCGGCTTCCTGAGGGTGGGAAGGCAGCTTGCAGAACGCTGGCGGCGGTGGGAAGAGCGCTGGAGGAGTTCGGGCCTCCTGACCGCTGTCTCCGTCACCGCTAGCTGGCCGGGCTGTGCTTAGCCGACTATTCAACCAGGGCTGGGCCTGGTTGACTAAATGGACGACCATCGAGCAGGCATTTCAGTTCGTTCGTTGCTTTGCCCCCGCACCCACCCGAGCCCCTGGAGAGCAGGGACTCCTGCGTCATTTGGCACAGGCCAGCGTCTGGTGGGCAGCTGCCCACCTCTGCTTCACGGCTGCCTGCAGGTGCGACCCTCCCCGGCCCCGAGGCCTTTCTGGGGGTTTAGAGCCCACTGCTCCCACAAGCTTCCTGAGTGAAATGGGACCTTTAAAGCAACTCGGCCACCCACCGTCTCTGATCCTCCCGGCACCAGCGCATGCCTGGAATAAAGGACAGACACGGGGCCGGAAGCGCGAGTGAGTCCTGGCGGGTGCTCACCGGTCGGTCACCTTGGGCAGCTCCCCTCCCTGCGTCCACCCCCACCGGCACAGGGAGGACAGCAGCGGCCTCTCCTGGGGAAGGCAGCTGTGGGTCCAGGAAGAAGCTGTGTGAGGACAAACACGTTCCTCACTCTCCAGAGAGGGGTGGCTCGGCAGAGGAGACCAAGGCGTCTTTCAGCCGGGCCACGAATGGGGCAACCGAAACACCTAGATCTGCACCGCTCTGCGGGTGGGCCTGTGCCCACGTGCCTCAGTTTCCCCTTCTGTTTCTCACCAAGGTAGTTACTGAGCAGAGAAGAGAGATACAGGATTCCAGTCTCCGGCACTCACAGATGACCACCCACAGCCCCTGTTTGTGTTTCTCTCTGAGGAATCCTGGGAAGAAAACAGAAGGCTGCTCCCGTTCCCACTGAGCAAGGGTCCCTGCCCTGCAGGCGCACCTGCTCCAGGCTGACCTCTGACCCCACAGACAGCAGCCCACAGGACTCCGGGTCAGAGACCA